>JAYEVJ010000224.1:0-103850 GCA_036346265.1 Melocanna baccifera | reverse complement strand
TCAACCACCTCGGCGAGTGCGCGAAGGGGCGGTCGGAGTTGGAGATGGGATGGCAGGGAGGTGAGACGCATTGACAAGGACAGCCAGCACATAGCCGAGGTGGCGGTCAAAGGTGGAACGGTTTGTGAGGACTGAGGGGGATCGAACGGAAGCACCGGTGGTGATTTATTTTGGAGAGAGACAGTGGGAGGAGGGAGAGAACGTGGAGGAAATGTATATTTATGGTTTAGACCCACTAATAGATATTAAGCATATCACTAGTACAAATCCTTAGTTTTCCGAGGGCCAGTTTTACTGGGGAACATGGGAAAAAGAGTAGAGAAAGGGCTTCCAGCTTTCCTAGCTCGTACGTCTGCCGCTCCGGTAGCGTCCAGAACAGCTCCGACGGCACGACCCATTCATTGCGCACCTTTTTCAACCCCCTCGTGCTCGGCAGCATGAACGGCAATATGTACGATTCACAAATGCCTGGGATTGCATCAAAATGAACATGCAATTCGATTAGAAGTAGAGTAATATATTGGTCTAGCTTACCAGATTATTACTGGCAGTTACCTAACAATGCGCATTGGATGAAAGGCAAAAAGGCATCGGTGGTTCAGTACCTTGAGGGAAGCTGTCATCCATACTGATGCAAATCACCTCGGCTCCTGCCTTCCAGAACTTCTTCTCGTACGAATCCCTGAGTGAACAAGCCTGCACGACCACAAGGTCCACAACCCAGCTTGGAGTTTGGCAATCAAGAACTTGCGCGACCACAATGACATAACCGAATGCATAGTCCTGCACAATCACATCACGAATCGAATCCAATACTCAATTCCAGATCCAGAACTTAATTATTTGGATGCTAGCTTCTTTTCTGGTGTCTATCCAATTGGGGACAAGGAATGGAGCAGGGGCTGGGGCAGTAGGGGAAACGGGGATTTCCAGTAGTGCGTATGGGTTGTACCTAATGTTGTTTCTAAAATGACGTGGAGGACATTAGATACAGTAAATTTGTATCTGCACTGTGAATGCCCTTAGAGAGACAACACTACTGCAAGTGCCCTTAGGCTTATCTTGAACCCTGTTAAATCTCACGCGGGTATAGCTACAATTAGACATGTAGAAAAAATGAACTAAAATTGTGACCTTATTCGTAACTACTCTGTAATAATTTGTATTATGAACAAATTAAAAGATGGAACAATGCATACTCTCTACACTGTGTCAAGAACCTAATAACGTGTGAGGTTAATTTTCCTTCTTTAACCTTACGAAAATCCAAAACCACGTCTTGATCCACTGCATGAGTTGCAATGCTTTGTAGAGTAGTGCGAGTAGCAGGATTCGCAAAAACGAAAACATGCTGGGCTTGTACCTATCCCAGCTGGTTTTCCGAAAACCGGGCCGGTAATAGGCGCTTCTTGCAGTATCAGAAACTGTGAATCGGCTAGACTCGGCACGAATCGTTTGAAGTCCGTCAGAACCAGCCATAAATCGAACTAATTTGTTGCAAGCGAAAATATTGTCCCTAGCTAATTTTAGGCAGTTTGGATACAGACCAGATGTGAGCATGCATACACAGGTTCAATGATATGAATGACAGGCAGCAAGGGTGATCGGAATAGCGATGGCTTTTGGCTTTTGGCTGAAAAAACACTGTAGCTGGCTGAAAAAACACGGTAGCTGAGTTAGTGGATAGTGTAGTGAATAGTGAAAAAAAAGCTGAAGTTAGAAGCTAAAACCAAACAAAAGCCATTCCGATCACCCATTAGTGTATCTGTTTGTAAGTACAACGTGGCTTAAGTTTAGAACAGAGTGGCTTTATGACGTAAGCAGACCAGAGCAAGTTATGGGATCAGATAAGACTAGCCAGAAATGATCCACAACATGCATGCATGTAAAACATGGGTGGTAGAACTTGAACACTAGTACCACACCCGTTGGACTAGAATGTATTATTATGTAGTTTCATCCAAATAATTATGCAGAGAGAATATATAACCTCATTGCCTGTCAATTTTAGGCAAGGGTAAGTTAAATAATTAATAGCATTGTGGAGGTTTTATATACGAAATTCGTGTGGAGTGTTAATTGCGTAGAGATGAAAACAATTGAACTCGTCTAAAAATAGAATCGAACTGGTGGCACCTGCAGTGGATAGATAGTATTCACAGACACGAGCTACTACTTTCACGGTTATACTCCGAATTTCTAATACTCCCTCCAGTGGTCTAAAATAGATGGCATTTTAGCAGGTCGGCTTTGTTAGTAAATACTCAATGTTTTGGTTTCTTTAAGGCAATATTTTCCACCAAATATATATTTATTAATTACTTATTGGTAGTGCTGTTAGCCACTCTGTTATACACTCGATATGGACAAACTATGTTAAAAAAGTACAAAATTGCCCACAGCCATTAACTATTTAATATTCGCAAACTTTTCTTAAAAAGGAGTACCGAAGCAAAAACCTCAAAGGTATTAACTCGTTCCTTATTCTTTCGGCATAGAGCTGCAATTAACGCCAAGTAATTCGAACAGTATGTGTAGTAAACGCGTTGATTCAGTTGCACGATGAATCACAACTTGTATGGAGCAACTCATCGCTCTGGATGCTGTCATGGATCCGATCTAAGGTCTTTACGGCTTTTAAAAGTCGTTTTTGGCTTTTACTACAGTAACTAACTTTTAAACGGAGTATTTTTTTAAGATGGGGTCTATAAGTTAATTGTAGTACACGTTAAAAACTAATATCTGTATCATCAAAAATTGCAAGCAGGTATCTCTCTTTCCGCAATCTCTGTCGCAAACAGCCAAAAAACCATCAGCCGCAGCCAAAATCCATCAGCCGCAGCCGAAAAGAACAGGCCCATAGCTAGCGTGCAGTACTATCACACATCACTTGGCCGCGCACTTGCTATATGGATCTGTTCTTTTCGGTTTCTAAAAGCAACTTTTGGTTTTTGCTACAGTACCTAACTTTTAAATGGAGTATTTTTTTAAAATGAGATCTACAAATTAATTATAGTACATGTTAAAAGCCTAACATCTATTCTATCCAAAATCGTAAGCGAATATCTCTTTGTAATCTCTGTCGCAAACAGTTAAAATTCAAAAATTTCAACCAAAATCTATAGCTATAACAGGCCCAAAAACGGGCAGACCTAACAGCTTCTTTCCATCAAAATAGACGCATCAGTCGTAATTGATGTGGTCTCGCCTGGTCATCATGCATTTGCTGCTGGAGCCAAGCATCCATGCCGTACTACTTACTCTAACCAGCTAGCTGAAAATGGTACCAAACCCGGCCAAGAATCACGACCCATGCAGCACTCCGACCAACTCCAGAAGCGAGTGCCGGCAGGGCCATGTGCATGAGCCATACGCAGATACTCCGCGCGGCCGGAGCGCTTTGCCTTTCGGCAGCGCGCAAGCCACAGCTACCGACGGAACAAGGACTGTTCCGGAAAAGGGCAAATCCCTGGGCTCGACGCACATACGTCACTTACCTTCTCTTTTCAGCTCAACCATGTACGGATGGATTCTTTTATGCTATAACTTATGGCTTATGAATTTAAACTATTTGTAAAAGAGATTATAGAGAGATATTCATATGTAATTTTGACCATTATAGATGAAATCAGTATAATGTATACTACAATTTACCTTTAGATCCTACTTTAAAATAACACCGATTTTAAACATGTTACTATTTATACGTATAGAATCCGTATAGAAGCCATAAGCCGCAAGCGCTCTCGAACCCAGCCATAGCTTGCCTGGATCGTCCTCCTCACCTCCTCTTCCACAAATCAAACTCCGCAGCTAGGTAGTGAACCTTAGGATGAATTCTTTTCAGTTGTGATGACAGTTTATGGCTGGTAGATTTTGGTTCTAACGCTGGTGTTTTGTGAATGAACCGAATGCCGATAAGTCGTTTCGAAAAAGTTGTCTCAATAAACCGTTTTGAAAAGACAATAAAAAATCGTCCCGTTTACTTATTGGAGAGAAACTATAAACCACAAACTGAAAAAAGAGTCTTAGTTCGCACACCAAATATCTATCTGTTTGTTTATATATATATATATATATATATATATATATATATATATACACACACACACGCACACCTTTATCTATCTGGCCAAATCTAATTGTGGAGGAGCAGTTTTTAGGCCCCTACTGTGCACGCGACCGATCGATGGAAGGAATGGGAAGGGCACTAGCTAGCTTAGTGCTGTGCCCCACATGGGCACGCATGAGGTTTCGTAGCTAACGTTAGGTGTTGTGCTTGGACGTGAAATGTGAGCGGTGAATCGGACTGACGCGTGGCGGGCGCGTGGAGCCGCCAAATGAAGGAGATACACACGCATACACCATGCATCATGCTCCCCTTCATCTCTTCCGGCCGGCATGCGCATGCGTACGGGCTTGCCACTGCCTGCCCGTCCAGCTGCCAGAAGGCTAGCTTCTACGCATGCACTGCAGCTGTCTTCTAGGGCTGGGACGAATCCGGTATACGATCGTGTGTACATTCTGGCAAACTACACATTGTTTGTAAAAAGATACGTACAATAATATACGTATGTTACGGTGAAAAGACGGGGTTGTAGCAGGACAAACCGGTGGCTACCCACTGGATGGGCATCCCGCCCGCTGCTGGATGCCCCCGGCTCTACAGATATCTTACTACTTAAAAACAACTTATTGATAGTGACGATGATAGTATGTCACCCCTCTTAACTCTCTTTTTTTCTATAAAAAATCTCTAATAAAAATAAAAAACAATATACCAACGAACAAATTTCATCTCCTTAAAAATTCTCTAACTTGAAAAAAAACAGAGAAGCTCTACGAAACACGCGACAGAACCGATGTTGTGGAGGCACGATACGACCAAGCATAGAGGCGGAGCCAAGGCCTTGGGCCGAGCAGGCCAATTCTGATCATATCAACTCATCATGCCGACAGTAGTATATATGATATTTTTTACCTATAGCAAAGTATGAGTATTCGGCTAATATTATATACTGCTTTCGCCGAACACAAATAATTTATTTTCTGAAAAGTTTGATTTGATATTTAGATTTATATATGTACGGATATGGTTTTTGACGCCTGCCTGACGTGCCGGCCGGATTATCAGCAGCGGTTAGCAAATTTGAACTTCTGGAAGCGAAGCGAAACACACAGGACGGATCAGATACAAACCATCATATATACAACGTACCCGCATCCATCCCCAACCCTATCATCCGTGGCTACATTGCCGTTGCCCGTTCCTGTACCTAGCTAGCTGCGTATGTTCCTCCGGTTGCAGGCATTAATGGTGAATCAACCCCTTTTCTGACCTGCCCGGCCCGATCGTCGTCGCTACGTGCGTCGCCTCCTTTGTAGCCTTGCGCGCTAGCGGGCTGCATCAAGGGCACGTACGTACGTCGTCGTTGCCGGATAAGCTAAGCGTAAGCACACCTTTATATATCGCACTCATTCATCATGGACTCTTCTTCCTCTTTGATCGGTAATCAGCGACGGATTTAGAATTTTTAGGATAGGTATTCAAAATAAATAAAATATTATTTAATAGAACAGATAAAGATTTATAATAACTAAAAACTTTCTTTCAAAAAAATATTAACTAAAATCAAAAGACAAATTATTCATACTAGAAACAGTAACAGAAACAACATATGAAATTAATTTAGAGAAAATAATTAAGAAAAAATAATTTAACTCGATAATTCTTTACGCCTTTTACGCTTTAGAATCACATGTATTGTCTGCACACTGATGTGTAGGCCTTCATGCAACGGCGCAATCTCTACTCCGCCCGGTCTCCGCCCCACAGTCGAGCGACCAGACTCTACTCGTCGCCGCTCGCTTGCTCATTGCGATCTTATTGTGTGATGACTGGTCATTGTAGGCCTGTCGTAGCCTTTTTCTTGCCATCTGAATTTGGAATGGAGCAGTGGAGTGTGAGATGGGGTCTTTGGATGAGCCACAGTGCAAGTGCGAGGAGGGAGCGGATGGGTTGTTTGCCCGCACTACTTGAGACGAATTGAGGAGAGGGGGTGTGAGATTGAGCTAAAATTAATCGAAGAATATGAATATAAAGAATTTAGCCTAATTATCAGTATATACATATTTAATATACCTAATAAATGCTAGATATTTTATAACAAAATTTAAATATTCGATTGAATACCTTAAATCATAGCAGTACCGCCCATGTCGGCAATAGCTAGGCTTGCCTTCTCGTTGACGACCTTGAATTCCGTGCCATTCCTTCCCATTGGCAGGCGACTAGCCTCTCTCAGTTACTGGTACTAGTCAACTGCGCTTTTCATATACATGTTGCGGTCAGGGTTAAGCGTGCAAGCCTGATCAATGACCAGTGGCTATAGATCGATCGATGATGAGGCCGATCGATCGAGTGAAGAAACATTTAACCTAGCTATAAGCTACTCTACTACGAGATAAAGCTGATGATCATAGATAGGGTTGACAAAAGATGAGCCAAGATTCTCTACGTTACATGTGTGTAACAGTGTCCTAGGACTGTTTGGGGGCGCTTCGCTATGGAATATGTGCCGTGCATACATTAATTCGTCATGGATGATTTGATCAATCATTGCAACGATCGATCTAGCGGATAATATATGATGATATATATCGAATTAACTTGAGTTTATCTATCTAATCTACATACTGTTGTGCCACCGATCGATTAGCATATGGCTCAATGCGTTTTGTGGAGAAAAGGATAAATTCGGCGAAGAGCTGCTACTTTTTCCCCGATTCTTTATGTTTCCCGACAGGTATATAAATTAGTGGAAGCATCTTTAATTTTTCAGTTTGGAGTTTCTGCTAACTTTCGCAGTGGCTAGCTAGGTGGCAGCCTCAGCACTGCCAAGCGCCACACGATCGAGCATGCATGCGGTATAACTTGTTGGCACAATAGCAAAATAAAATCTAGCTCAGAACAAATAAAAACAAAAGTAACAAAAATAAAAGGTCAACTCTTGCTAGCGAGTATTTTCTAAATATGAAGGGCGGGCAAACTACTATACTAGCTATATTTATCACTCATAGAAAATAGGGGTCATCAATTCTGGTTCCACACGAGATGGCAGAGTAATCCAATTCCATGAAACCGCTACATTTTGGAACGCTTTTCTATGGAATACTTCGTATATCAAAGCTGGGGTTCACGGCCCCTAAGCGTATCCACATGTTGTCTCCCCCCAAAAAATCCATCAAATTTTTTTAATTACGTCCAAGTCCTCAATTCTTACGAAAAGGTTTCTGATTTTTTACGAAAAAACCCCTACACTCTCCTTTTACTAGATAACGCCTCGTGGTTTTACGTAATTACATACAGACCCTTAGTTCTTTCGAAGAGGCTCTCGATTTTTTACGAAAAAGCCCCTCCGCTCTCCTTTTATTGCAGAAAGGCCTTCGGTTCTTTTGCGAAAAAGCCCCTCCGCTTTCCTTTTACTGCGAATTTTCGTCTCTTTTACTTCGGTCCACATGGTATCTAGCACGCCGCGCTTACGTTGCTAGTTGTACTAAAACGACAACCTATATATTGTAGTGGCAAATAACTCGCACAGCTAAGGTTGCGTTGTAGGGGCGGTCCACTGCCCCATCGGCCACATACTGCGCAGGAATCTGGAGGTAATGGGCGAAGGTAGAGCTAGGAATTGGCCGTGTCGTGCTGGCATGGCTCTGACTTATCGTGCTTTAGGTCGTTTCGTATCATGCCAGTTTGGCCTAGTCATCCCACCGTGCTATACCATGCCAATCCGTCTCACCTCCGGCCAGGCCCAAGCATGGCCCAAAGCCCGTCGTACCGGTATTCGTGCTATGCCAGCCCAAGCCCAATCCGAAGTAACTACAACGACGAAGACGAGGTCAACGATAGTGGTGACGGCCGCCATCTTCCTTTCTCTCACACACGTCTCGTTAAAAACTAGTTGAAATTGAATTAGTTACATAAAAACATAGACACACAACGATGTAAATATTTGGAAAAAAGTGAAATTTCCTTGATATTTTAAAAATACAAAGTTACTGTCTTGTTAAAAATCTTACGCCCCAGAATGGGGTTTCTTGAGTAAGGAAAATAGTATAATAATAATATATGTGCATACTAACTATAACAATATATGTGCATACTAACTATGTCGTTCATGCGTTCGAGGTCAATGTACGCCTACACAATTTCAGGGTCCTTCAGTTGATGTTGTTGTCGCTCTTTAACTAATTCCCAATCTTTGATGCATATGATTGCCTCCACCATCCTGGGCATGAGAGATGATGTCCTTTCTTCGATTATTCTCTCTACCGTGCTAAACGTCGCTTCTAAAGAGTCGGTGGACACCAGCACTAGGAAAACATCCCATGTAAAATGTGACAGCACAGAAAATATTCGCTTATTGTTCTCCACCATTCGAGCAAGTCTATATTACCTCCACTAGTAAGATCAAAATCAATATTTATAAAATTATACTCCAAGTAGTGGCTCAACTCCGACACAGAATTCCACTTGGATGCCGCCTAAGGCTGAGAGGACAAAGAAGTAGACTTGCCTTTAGCTTCTCCATAAGTATGATGCCAAGCTTGTCTTTCCTTATTGCATCTGCTGTGAGGCCTCCGATCTTGCGTAGCTGCCAAACTTATCATGATATATATAGAAAACTCGACAAAGGTCCTCTTTAACATGTGCAAAAGCTTTCAAATAATTAAGACCAAGACATTTACCTATTCTCTCTATGCCAACCTATAAATCTGCCAATAAGGCTGTACAAAAAGCTCGAGGTTCACGAGCTACTCAAGATCGGCTCGTTCTAGACTCGATTTGAGCTCGGCTCGAGTTTTAAACGAGCCAAACTTGAGCTTGATCTCGAACTCACGAGCTTCACCGAGCTGAACTCGAATAATTCGCGAGTCTCGATTCGAGTTTAAACAGTGATATATATTAACTCTTACCAAGCTTACTTGAACTGAACTCGAGCTCGGGCTTTTTTATTGTTGAAAATTAGTACATATTTGAATTATTTTGACCATTATCGAGCTTACTCGAACCGAGCTCGAGCTCGAACTTTTCTTATTATTGAAAATTAGTGCATAATAAATTATTTTAATTATCATCGAGTTTCAACGAGCTGAGCTTGAGCCTACTCGAGCTTCGACTGAGCCGAGCTCAAGCCCAGGTTCAAGCTCAGATCCCAACTTGAGCTCGGCTCGAGCTTCTATTGAGCTCGAGCCTGGAAGGCTAGGTTCGCTCAAGCTCGGCTCATTTACAGCCCTACCTGCCAACTTTTTCGTAGGATCGAAAATAATAGCAAAGCAACACAAGTGTGAAATAGAACAACAATATTTAATAAAATTTTCCTTACTGCTACGATGGCATGGCCTAAAAGGGATCCTCCCCGGATTTGGTAATTTTGTTTGTAATTAACCAAATAAATTCTATAACTAAGTAAGAGGTAGGATAATAAACACCAGATAGAACATTTGTTACTTTATAAAAAATCTTAAAAACTCTTGAAAATGACTAGCAATCTGCCAATCCGAATTAGTAAATATCAATTTATTATTTTTAGAGTTAGCATTGATAAAAACATATATAACATGTTTGTACCCTTGTAACTTCTTTAACATGATATATGTCGAGTTCCACCTCGCCTCATGTTAAGACTGAATCTTCTTGGCTCTTTCCCATTAGATGCGCAGTACTCCGCGAATCTGACTACCACTTATGGAGAACTTATGAGGTAACGAATGGTATCATAGATACTGTTCAAATATACATCAATTACTTGCATACCATCTTGAATAACGAGATTCAAGATGTGGCATACACATCTCTGGTGGAGGACATAACCACCAATATATATTTACAACCTTGGGGTGAGGATGTTCATAGCCATTGTGTTTGTCGATGCGTTATCAAGAGTTATAGAAATAATTTTATTATCTATCTTAAAATCATCAAGTATGTGTAGTATACGCTCGGCAATGGCCTCTCCTGTGTGTGATTCATTTATTACTTTAAATCCTATAACTCTCCTGTTTAGTTTATAATTATCGTCTAAATAATAGGCTACAATATTAAGATAGACACTTCTCTGATGTAATGATGTCCAAATATCTGAGATTATAGCAAAAAAAACTAAACTTATTGGAATAGTTCTTTCAGCTCTGCTAGTTCCTTTTGATATATTTACAAATGCCAGATGTAATAATTCTCCTACTAATATGTTAGTATTGTGGGCAAAAACTACGTTGGATCATTCTTTCGAACGCGTGACTTTCACCTATCATAATTGGTTGATCTTCTGAAACAATATATCTATTAATTTTCTCACAGGAAGAAAGTGTGTTGTATACCTAAGTACTTACAGAGCCATCGGTCTCGAAGTTTAGTTAGTTTGTACTCCTCCTAAGCTTAGGGAATCAGATGCTTAGCTGTCTGGAGACTATATTTGGCTGATTAGAAGAGGGAAACAGTCTAAAATGACCACTTTTATCCTTCTCATCCTGGATCCTTCCATCATCTGCCATCGGCGAGCTCATGACGACTACCACCAGCCGCCACCTGCCTCCGCTCGCCCTACGAGGTTGGGGAAGGCCACAGGATTTTGGATAGAGAGTGCTAGCATGAAGAGAAAGATGGGGGTGTGGTGCAGATGATGATAGGTCAAAGACGGGGAGCGTGGAGAGGATCGGGAGTAGGGACGAGGAGGCTGGCGAGGACGTCATCGTCCATCGCCGTGGACCAAGGGTGGTGTGGTGCCAGCGGTGTAAGGGACTAGGGGTGTTGTGGTTGTGCCACCTCATCTTTTTCCACCCAGCGACCTTGGACCCATGTTGCTACCACCCAACTCCATCATCCCAGCCGCGAATCAATGAGCATGTTACTCTGTGTTGCACCTTCACATGAACTCGGTAGTCTAGCCAATCGAGCTCAATCGAGGAGCATCAAAGCACCACCGCATCGCTATGTCTTCATCCCCGATGTCGGTCACTGTGGAAGGCCACTCTCAAAGCATGTCACGCTGAGTCATTGTTTCCCTTAGAATCCATATGCCCCATTAAAGCTCATGACATGCTTAATTTTTACGATCGACCACCATTTAGTGCCCATCGTGTGAGCAGTGCTGTTGCTGCACGGTTGCCGCTGCCGTAGGCTGTCTTCATCCATGTTGCCACCACCCAGAGATTTTCCATGACCATTGCATCTCATTTTAGTGCTCATCAGCCACCTCTATGGCCCCCTCACCGGTGATGAGCTCAACCCGAGGCCATCCATGGCGTCGTCCCCTGTTCCTCTCTCTATCTCTCTCTGTTTGAGTGGCGAAGAAAAGCAGTAGGCCCTATGTGGTTAATTAGGTATAAAATTAGGATTAATTAGTGTTTAATGAGAGGTTAGAGCTTTGTAGAGAGTGGATTGGATTTAAAGAACTGATTGGTTGGGGCTACAACTAACATGGGCAACATAGACTTTTCATTACCTTCTCTCTCCTCTCCTCTCCTACCCAAACACATCTATATAAATAAAAACAACTGGTGAAATTTAAGACTCTTCGTTTTAGGGTTATAATAATAATAATAAAGAAAAAATTCAAGAAATTATCACATTAATCAAAACAAAAAGAGAAGGATTTATACGATTTATTTTGATGGGGCCAGATTATAACAGTATAGATTAATCATATATAGATATTCGAGTTATATAACAAATACAATTGTATTTCAATTATAGACAGTCCAATTATACATCAAAGACACTTCTATCATAATATCTAGCCACACAATTACGCGGGTAATTTTGCTAGTTATTTTAATAGTAGGGTTTCTTATAGCAAAGATCCTCAAAATGTAGTATCCTATAGCAAATCCACAAAATTAGGGTGTCTTATAGCTAATTTTGACCATTTTAGGCACTCCACGAAATCAAAAGAGTCCCATAGGACTATGGGGCGTTCGTATTGGTTTCTATTGATGGCTTTTGGCTGTAGCTGATAGCTTTTGTTTGAAAATAAATAGTAGTTGTTGAAAAAGGTTACTTTAAGAAGGAGGACACGGGTGGTTGAGAAAGTTATAGAAAGATGCATGCGTGCGATGGGAGCGAGAGGAGTGTGGTGCGACCCTCTATTTTATCCTCGGAGTGAGATGGTAGTGAGAGAAGTGGAGAAGCTATTTCGAGAAACTGGATATTCATATTGCCTTTTTCAAGCAGAAGCTAGAAACAAAAACCCAATACAAACTAGTCTTATATTTTCATGTACACGCATACACACACATAGGAAGTTTTTTTCGTACTCCGGGGAGTACATACCCCCACTTCCAATATACCACTTAAATGAACGTGTTATTCTTATTTATCGCCTCGATATACTCAAATACTAATTTTAAGATACTATAATACGATTTAGTTGAAAAGTTTTTGTCGGAGACCTTTATTTTTGCTATATATCTATTTCCATATATAAAAGAAGTATATACATAAATTATGCTACACAAAGTGGATTTTAATGAAATTTTCATGAAACTCACCTTGAAGTATCTTATAATCATTATTAAAGTATACTCAAAAGGATAAAGATGTATAATAATATCATTTAAGCGATATGTATCTAGCAAGAATCTACCTAGAATCTCTACTAATATAAAAAGGGAGTTTGTCCGTTCACTACCTCCTCCCCTTCGCTCTTACATGGGAATGAGATATGACCCATCACGAATAATATAGGCCAGACATATCAATTATTTTTTCAGTGAAAATTTTTAAGATCTACTTCGAACATAAGAGTGCTGTAAGAAATAGTTCAAATATTCTTCCAGAAATTAGAAAATCTAAATGAAGCCTTAGTTTCAATTTTTTATTAAATCACTTAGCACAAAATAAATTATCTTGAGTTTCGTAAAATATCTTGTTGAGAAAAAACTTTCATATAGCATGAGACCTAAAATAAATCCGTAATCTCATATTTGACTATATCTATTATTTTTTAGATACTGTTATGTACGGATACCTTACTAGTTAAAAATAAAGAAGATGTTTATAGGACCTTGTCTCCTTTCATCTTGGTACCTCAGTCCATCCTAACGACCTATCGATGTCGGTAGGGGTACCGACGTTCCAGCGAGCGGTTGGGGGTGCTCCCGACCCGCAGCCCTCTATTGGGTCTAGGGCTGTAAACGAGCCGAGCTCGAGCGAGCTTGACGTAACTCGGCTCGAGCTTGGTAGAAACTCGAGCCGAGCTCGAACGAACTTGACAATTTCAAGCTCGCTCGAGTTCACTCGGACAAAGCTCGAGTTGCCGAGGGCGTACCTGTTAGGCCGGATCCGGGTCGAGGAGGGGCGCCGAGCGGTGGCGGCATCGGGCAGTCGGGAGCGGAGGTGGCCTCGGCCAGGGGGAAGAGACCAAGCGGCGGCGGCTTCGGGTGGGGAGATCCGGATCCGGCGAGGAGGGGCGGCTCCGGGTCGAGGAAGGGCGCCGAGCGGTGGCGGCATCGGGCGGCCGGGCGCGGAGGCGCAGCGCGGAGGTCGAGAGGCGGTGGTGGCGGGAGATCGAGAGAGGAGGCGCCGAGGGGAGGAGGCGGCGGGATGGGGAGGAGGCGGCGGCGGGGGCGAGAGAGGCGCCGGATAGGGAGGAGGCGGCGGGGAGAGGAGGGGATGCCGGATGGGGTGGGGACCCGGGAGAGGAGCGGGCGGGGCGCAAGGAGAGCGGGCGGGCGCGGGCGAGAGGAGGAGCGGCCGCGAGCCCGGGGCGGGAGGAGTGCGGGCGCCGCGCGCGCGGGATTCGGGGTGGGGGGCGGGGCGGGATATGGGGATAGATAAAATATCTCAAGCTCACGAGTAGCTCGTGAACTTGAGATCAGGCTCGAGTTCGGCTCATTTGAAGTTCGAGCCGAGTTCGAATCGAGTCTATAATGAATCAAGCTTGAGTAGTTCGCGAGCCTCGAATTTTTTTTATAGCCCTAATTGGGTCCACACCTGCGGCAAAGGTCTCCGAAAACAAAAACCAAATGATTGGGGGCTGTATATACCTGTACCACTGCGATAAAATGTGTTCGCTAATTAATTTTGTTATCGCAAAGAATAAATTGCAATCACATATAAAAACACATGTTTACTTTGTTTTTTTCCACCGTTAATTTCCTCCACATGATACCATATCATCTTTTTCTTTTTTTCTCCGCGCTGCTTGGATGCACCCAGGCCATATGTTCCAATACTGGGTGGTTGGGTCCTGGTTATTAGAGAGAGAATGAGAATGAGAGAGAGAGAGAGAGAATGAGGAGGGGCCTACACCGAAGACTCCAAGAGGGCACGCTAGAGAGCAAAAAGTGTGTTCTGTGTGCATGAGAGAGAGAGAGAGAGACGGAGGTGGGGCGCGGGGGAGGGATCCTCCGGAGGTCCAGCCTCCTCTATTTAAGCACCCCTTGGCAGTTTTCTCGAGATCATTCACTCATCAAGACTCGAGAGAAACAGAAAAGGAGAGAGAGAGGAGGTCGCCTCATTCTTTTCTTCGTCCTATCCTCTGCCCCCAAACCATTCATTCCATCTGCACTTGGTTTCGTCCTTTCTCTCCTCTAGTCCTTTCCTTCGAGAGCTCTCTCTCCAGACCAGTTGCCGCGATTCTCGCAATCCATTCTCAGAAGCGGCCATGATCTCGCCGGACACCATCCGCACGGCCATCGGCGTCGTAGGTGAGTCGCCGCCGGCCGCCGCCCCCACACCTTTTGCACATATGGAACACATATGCAGCACGATAGACGGGCGCATGCAGCAGAAATGCTGCGGTAGATGGCGCTGCACGGTCATGTTCATGTGGGGTGTTGGGCTCTTTTCTTGCAACTGCCTTGCTTTCTTCTTCGTCTCCTTTTTGTTTTGCATCTTGTAGTTTGTTTTCTCAGGCTTTACACATGTCCGAGTCACAAACTTTTCATCCCCTGTCAATGCAAGCCTCATTCACCAGATTCTCTTCCCTGTTCTAATCATTTGTATCGCCATGTTTATTTGCTTCGAAAAAAACTTTTGAGATCTATTTGGTCCAAAATTATTTAGAGATTGTGTTCTGACGATTTTTTTTCTTTTTGATTTTTCTCCTATCTCTTGCAGGCAATGGGACCGCCCTGGTGCTCTTCCTCTCCCCAGTGTAAGAATCCGTATTTATCTATATTAATACTACACAACTATACTAGTACAATACTAGTCATTAACTCTGTCCATTTACTACAAAATGAAAATTGTCTGTTCTTTCAGGATGCATATATACGTGTCACAGAGAAAGAAACACAGATAGACACGTAGTACACTAGTACAAGATTAAGAGAAAGAGGCACCTAGTTAAAATCTGAACCGTAAATAAAAGCAAATCAACCAAGATTAATTTGTATGTACATAAATACCGCAAACACTTGTACTTATGCCTGTACGAATACCGTATGTACAGACCGACGTTCTACCGTATCTGGAAGAAGGGTTCTGTGGAGCAGTACTCGGCGGTGCCGTACGTGGCGACGCTGCTCAACTGCATGATGTGGGTGCTGTACGGTCTCCCCGCCGTGCACCCGCACAGTATGCTCGTCATCACCATCAACGGCACCGGCATGGCCATCGAGCTCACCTACGTTTCCCTCTTCCTGCTCTACTCCGCCGGCGCCGCCCGCCGCCGCGTCCTCCTTCTCCTAGCCGCCGAGGTCGCCTTCGTCGGCGCCGTCGGCGCGCTCGTCCTCACCCTCGCCCACACCCACGAGCGACGCTCCATGGTCGTCGGCATCCTCTGCGTCCTCTTCGGCACCGGCATGTACGCCGCCCCGCTCTCCGTCATGGTACGTCTATATTACATCTCCTCAGTTCAATTCCGTACGTATACGTATGTACTGACGCCGCCTAGTAGTTAGTACTCCGGCACAGGTATACATAGATAGTATATTACTGCATCTGCTTGTGAGTGAGATTTGGTGTTAATTTATAAGTAGCAGATTTATCCGTCTAACTACACGATTAGATATTACATACAGTTATCTTTAATATATAATTTTGCTATCTATAATTAAAATACTTCTGTTTTTACTATATAACTCAAATATATATATAATTAATCTGTATTATTAGAATATGATTTTACTAAAATAAGTGGCGGAGATGATTTTTTTATTAATGTAAGAATTTTTATGATTTTTTATTTTAGTATTACTATAGAATTTTTTTTATCCTCAAAACGAATAAAGTGCGTTAAATCTCACCGGTTGTTTATTTTAGCTAATGGCCGTCGGCGTCGGGAGATCAACTGGGGTACGAAAGAAATGGTTGATTAACCGCGCATGGAATGGGAATAAGCGTAGGAAAAGAAGAGTGGATTAGTTTAGTCTTTAATCATTAATTTGATTGACCAACATCCATCAGCCTTGATGGTTGGAGAATAGATTAAATACATGTACACACGCATGGCATGCGTGCGTAATCCTGTCGTTCCTTTCTTTATCTGGTTAAACAGAGTGCATGCATGTTAGTTCACGTTTTCCGCATGCTGTATCGCTGCTAAAATCTACAAAAGGGAACTTTAGCATGCATGCATGGATGCAATTTTTTTCTTTTTTCTCCATATATATATGTATATTAACTTTTCCCCTATTTGTTTTTGATCTTGTGAAAAAGAAAATGGTGATCCAGACGAAGAGCGTGGAGTACATGCCCTGTTCCTGTCCCTGGCCTCCTCGTCAACGGCATCTGCTGGACAGCCTACGCCCTCATCCGCTTCGACCTCTACATCACCGTAAGTCTTCAATCGGAGTAATCCCCAATGCTTCTTCTTCTTCCCTTTTTATTATTGGGCTTTACTAGTCTTAAAGCAGCGCCACTAATATAATAGAACGAGGGAAGTGATTAGCTGAGGGTTTTGACCTAATTAGCCTCGACTTGACCACTTGCAAGCAAGCAAGCACTAAGAACCATGCATGCCGTCGCCACTTAATTAAGCAGTCGCAATAATGAAGTTATCATAATAAAACTTTACTAAGGCAAGTGAAATAACGGAAAGATGGGGTTGCCATTCCTGTTGCAAATTGTTAAACATCACAATATTTTTTATTGTTCGAAGGACTCAGTTTTTCTTTATGTGTACAGCCCTTCTAAAAAATATAAGTGATTCGACCCATAAAAACTACTTAGACTTTTTTTTTCATATATACACCTCTTCAAAAAAAAAATAGTTCAACCTAAAAAACATTTAAATCCTCTCTCTAGATACTTCTAAAAAAATTTAAGTGTTTTAAACTATAAAAAACACTTGAAATACTCCTAGACACCACCATAAAACTTTATACTCATGTAAATTCGCATAAATTGAGCCCTCTGGTCTGGTTTCACGGCCATGCAGGAGCAAGGACTCGTGTGCATGCATGTGTCGGCTGGGCCACACCATGCCTGTAAACTGAAGCCCGTGACATGCTCGTTTTTTATCTGACCAAGATAGGATAGGTTAGGATAGGATAGCTGGGACCGTAGAGGATGGAGACGCCATGAGAGTTGTAGTTCTTTTTTGCTTTTTTTTTGTTTTTGATCTTTTTAAAAATTAAAATAAATAGAATACCTTCTACAAACGGTTTTTCAAAACTGCTTTTTCAAACAACGTTTTGAGATTAAAATTATATGCACCGTAGCTAAATGTAGCAGGTCATTGTATAAAAAACAGCAAAAAAATTTACCTGCTGTAACTAAAAATTCGATCAGCTCAAAAGACCAGCGCCTCCTGTAGCTTCTTCAACAGCCGTGAACTCTACGCATGGTTGGGCATGCGCATAGATTTGTGTATGCGTGCGCGCATGCACCTGTGGCCGGGGACAAAAATCAGGCCACATGCATTGTAGCTTTCACGGTACCAATTTCGGACTGGGGTTCCTGTCGCTGACATCGCTTCGGGCCCGATAATGCCGTCGAGTTCAGTCCAAGGTCGATGGCAACGCACGGTACCCATGTCCTAATCAGAATATATAATTCAATTTCAATCATTGCTCCTCTGCTCTCTTGTAACAGAAGGGCCCAAAACTTTAGAGCCCATGTCAGGCAGTCCGACCAGGCAGTAAGTTGTAGCTGAGTACATGCTGCCTTCTTTTTAAATGTGGTTTATAATTTAAAACTATAGTTTATAATTTTGATTATAATATAAGTATTTATATAAATAAAAATTATCTTGATAAGTTGTTTTAAAACAGTGATAAAGAAACTGTTTTATTTTTTTAGAAAAATTATAAATCATAAATTATAAAAAAAACGGTAGTCTCGGAGACCATGGACAATACGACAAGGAGAAGACCAGGCTAGTCCAGTCCAGTGCCACTGTTGCCGCGTTCGATGCAGATGAACCGAAGCATCCAATCCAAGCAGCAGCTGTGCACTGCGTCGCATCCCCATCGGCGTCAATCAATGGTATCCTTACTACGATTCAAAACAGTGCGAGCCCTATGATATCCGTGTCCGTACAGTATCTGCGCCTTCTGCGACGGCACGCAACACACCATTACTGACACTTTCGTCAGGCTACTAGCTAATACTACTACTTGATCAACTCGTACCTTAATTTAGGAATTATCTCTCTCTCTCTCTATCTCTTCGACCACCAAACTGATCGTTCACCTTGATTCGCCATTACTAACTTTGTACTGGTATTATGTTATGAATAAATATGTGCATGTTTTTTGTCCTTGAGAAATATACTGTAGAAGAACTCGTTCTGAACTGAACTGGATTTTCTTTGGGTGCGTGCAGATCCCGAATGGGCTGGGCGTCATGTTCGCGGTGGCGCAGCTGATCCTGTACGCCATCTACTACAAGTCCACGCAGCAGATCATCGAGGCCCGCAAGCGCAAGGTCGACCAGGTCGCCATGACCGAGGTCGTCGTCGACGCCGCCAAGAGCACAACCACCGCCCCCTCCTCCGGCGCCGGTAATGGCCACTACTAGCTGCTCGTAACAGCAGCTCAACAAGACGCCGGCGGGAACACAGCAGGGAGATCGATCGATCGATCAAGTCCCTGCTTAATTAATTACATAAGGTCGAACAAGTACTACCTATCTACCTACCATAGCTAATCGCTCCCGGATGCTTGTATGCGAACCGTCCCAAAGGGTCATCGATCGTTGCATCAGTGCACGCATATGACTAGGTTTTGCAGGAGGAAAACAAAAAAAGAAAAAGAATTGGCGGCACCCTATATGATCAAGTGCAGTGTCATTGTTGTTGTTTACTTGTTATTGGGGAAGGGTGTGATCGAGCTAGACACGCACCATGCATTTCCATTTTACAAGAGGGCTGCGTCTTGTTTGTTAAACAGCACCTGCTGCTTTCTCTTTTTTTGCCTTTTTTTTTCTCTCGCTTGTAACATGGAGGACGGTGTTGGTGATATTTCTACCTGGAAAATGAAAAAAAGTTACGAAAAAGTCATATTGTCCTGTTCTGCATCCAACAATTAATCCTCTCTTGCATGTGTGCCTGTCGATTGGGTTGGTACTAGCTAGCAGTATGAAGCAACAGGAATGAATGAAGCTCTCTGGCTCATCTGTTCTGTATGTATTCCAACAGATTGAGCTACGGCCCGCTCGTTTTAGCTTTTTTCAGTTTCAGCTTCTAGCTTTAGTTTTTTTTACAATTCAGTAATTCGTCTTTTTCTGAATTTTTAAAGATTTTTGGACTTTTTCGTATTTTTCTTTTTTCCTGTATTTTTCTTTTTTTCCTGTGTTTCTTTACATTGTCCGTGATGGGTTAACATATTTTTTCTATTTTTATATTTTTTTAAATTTAATTATGCTTAAAAAGTCAAATCAGCTATAGTAAAATAAAATCAGTTACTGTAAAATTTCAACTAAAAATCAGAAGTCAACGTTAAAACAAACGTCCCGAACTGTTGTGGTTACCTGGTTAAAGATGAGGTTAACCATGCACAGGGTCAGGGTACTACTGATTAAGACATCACATGGGATTCTGCAAAATAATGTCGATCGATTGTTTGGCCATCAGCCAACAACAAGGTTATACGTACTAATGCCCTGGTCAACTTCGTAAAAGTTGCCATGGCAAATACTGCTAGTACTACTATTTGAATAGGACATGACCTCGACAACATGAGCAAGCTTAACCGAATGGAACGGGGAAAAGGAACATGTCACGTGTCTGTAGGCTGTCCTGACACTTCAGTCACTATCTGTCCGGTAATGCAGACACTGTTCTTCTCACGCCGTGTTAAGTCCAGCTTTCCCTATTTTGCAACAGCACAACCAAACAGTCAAAACAAAGCAGGCCAATTGTCGTATTTGTTAGTTTTACATCTACTCTAGGTTCCATCAGCTTCACTCTTCGGTCACTAGGTCTTAAATGGTCTATGCTCCTTACGCACGTAAACCTATGAACTGTCCACAAGCAAAGCCCTCAAAGCAACAATCTTATAAGTAGTATTGAACTTTCTCTCTCTAAAAGACTAGTCTGATGGGTGAGGTTCCCTCACACTTACAAATTGTGATTTTTTCTTTCCCACAATTCATATGGGATTATTTTTTTTCTAACAATCTCCCCCTCACATATGGATTGTACACACTATACTCCTAGGAGATGTTGGGTGCCTAGGCTTTGATACTACTTCGCTTCTTCGTCAAATACTATATCACGCGATATGTGAATGCGCTTGCCCATGGGATCATAGAGCCAGTATGCCTTGGACCCTGGTTCACAGCCAAAGAAGACCATGGGCACACCAGAAGCTGACGATCTACTGCATGTTTCCAATGAAATTTTCTCAGTGGAATACATTTATTCTCCGGTGACAGATCATGGACGAACAAGTGCACTGGAGCTTGGGGATGACGCAGTAGAGACATCGACTACTTCGGTGCTAATGCCTAGCCCGGAGTAATCGACATCGTCCTCTTCTCTGGCCACGTTAGACTCCCTGAGCCTGGAGATTGACTCTCATGAGAAGAGTCCACTCAGTGCAGTTTGTTCGCGTGAGGATGTGGTATCACAACACCACTCCCCGAGCTTGATGAAGGCGAAAGGCATGCCAGCAAGGTTTTGGGGCAAGGCTATCACGATGGCAGTCTATGTAACACCCTGAAAATTTAAGCAAGCAAAATTCCGAAGAATTTAAAACTTTTTATTTGCATCTTACTGGTACTCAAAAATTTTCTACGGTTTTAATTAAGTATCCCAAAATTTGAATTATGCAAATTAATATCGGAGCGTAACTCCCAGCTAAAAATAATAAAAGTACGAGAAATATAGCAGCAGCAAAATAAAATTAATACAATTATATGAGAAGATAAAGCTGTGTGTCTTAAAAATTGCAGGCATAAACTATATATAACAACATACACACACAAGCCTTAAAAGTACAAATAGCAAAGTATAAGCCAATTCTAGAATTGCCATAAAAAGTTCAAACTTGAATTTAGCTCAAATCGAGGGTTGAAAATTAATATAGCCCAAAATACAAATATTACTTAAGAGTATATTAATCGCATAGTAAAATAAAGTAGTTACAATAGTTACAATTCAAAATTTGAATTAAGCTTATGGATAAAACAACAATACCGATTTCATCAATTCCTCTATTTTTGGACATACTTCCTTCTTCTATTTTCCCTCTCTCATTTTTCCCTCAATGCAGGTCCCACCTCCTCCCTTTCTCCCTCCTCTCTCCTCCCTTCCCCTCTTTGCCCGGCGGATTCTACCCTGCACCTCACCTTTTTCCCTGCGCAATCACCAGGCCCACCAGGCAGCCTCCTCCCGTGCCCCTTTTTCCTGCCGCAAAGGGCCACCGGTGGTCTCTTCCTCCCCTCTCTTTTTCCCCTCCTCGCACTGCTCTTCTTTCCCCAGCACAAGCCGCCCCCGGTTTCTTCTTCCCCGGTCCACGCTTTCTGCTCCCTCGTCCCATCGCCCACGCTCCTGCCCATACCTGCACCCATACCCAAGCCCATGCCTCCCTCGGCTATAAAGGAGCCCGAGCTCGCCAGATATCCTGCGCCTCCCTTTTTCTCCCCCTCCTGCTTCCCCTTGCCGTGCGCGCTTCCGCCGCCGCCACCACCCCTGGCTGCTTCGGCGACGCCGCCCCTCTTCGACCACGTTACCGTGCGCCCTAGCCCCTAGGAGCCTTCCTTCAGCAGCCAATTGAAATCCCTCGGAGCAAAAACCACCATCGGTCACTTCCCCAATTCCGGCCGAAACAGCCACCACCGACGCCTCCGGCCGCTCTGGCGAGTGCCTTTCCGATTCAACGCTCCTGGAGCATCCCCGCGACATCACCAAGCTTCCCCAACCGCCGCTTTGTTCTCTTGTCGCCTGAGCTTCTCTCTCTGCGTGAACCTCCTCGCCGTCGCACCGGGCTTCCGTCGTCGGCCTCTCCTGGTGGATCCCCAGCCCAGCCAACCGCACGGTGAGCATCCCCGACCTTTCCCCATGCTTATGCTCTCCTCCCCTTACTCTTCCTCCCCTTCGGTAGCCATCGTCCTCGTGAGCCCCTCACTTCGGCCGCCACAAGCCGCCGCCGCTGGCATCTGGAGCCGCCCCGGCCAGTGCGCCGCCTCCCCTAGGCTCCTTACCTTCCCAGTAGCCCGTTTCATCCATTGCCGACGACTCTCTGGCCCTACTTCGCCATTACCACCGGTGATGGAAGTTGGCGCCGCTGTCCCTGTTTTGAGAGCACAAGTGCCTCCTCTGCTTGGCTTGAATTCAGTTCGGTCGAACGTATTTCTTCCTCTGGCTTGCCTCTTGGCTGTGTAGCAGTTCCCTGAGTGAATGGCAGGTGGGCTCTTTTAATAATGGCTAATACAAGTTCAATTAGCATAAGCACAAATGAAGGTATAATGGCATATGGTATAGCTATGGATGTGTATATATGAGATGAGCAATGGGAAGAAATTATTAAACATCAAATGAAGTTCTAATAAATATTGGAAGAGCTTGAATAGTTGCATGGTCCAAAACAATAATGTGTGTTTTGTAATTAGTCTTGATTTGAATTATGCAATTAAAAGTGGCATAAGGAATAAATCACATCTCCTCATGTTAGCAAAGATTGTAGATAAATTTAAATCATAACTATTACTTTAGGCATAAAACTTTATGAAAATCGTCCTTCAAGTATTGATGAATCAACTTGAGTATTAAGGTAATATAAATTCACAAATAGAGATCATCTTTCATATAATTATTTAAGATCCAAACTTGAAAAAGTAGGCTTTATTTATACATTGTGTAAACTATGTGTAAGTGAAGATTTAAATGTCATGAAGGCCCTTTTTAAATGGTAGCTAATACAGGTAATTTGCATAAATTTAAATAAAGAGTATAATGGCATATAATATATATATATATATATATATATATATATATATATATATATGTGTGTGTGTGTGTGTGTGTGTGTGTGTGTGTGTGATTAATAATAGGAAGAAATGAATAAGAATCAAATAAGATTTAATATTGGCAAAAACTATATGTTAATTATGATTAACAAATTAATGACCTTACAAGGATAAGAAAATTGCTTCTGGAATTATAATGAACAAGGATGGCATTAATGTTATGATAATAAAGATTATTGAATTAATCCTTATACAAAAACTAACTAAAACCAGATCATGCATAGACTATTTCCCTAGAAGCAAGTAGATGTCATGTATTCAAAAATATAGTTAGTAATACTAATTATAGGATCATAAAAGTAATCTTGAGAGATTGCCAGCCACCAACCAAAGAATGGCAAAGAAATTGTTAGGAATAATTAATGCAAATATAAATATAAATATATAAATATAAATATAAATATATATATATATATATATATATATATATATATATATATATATATACACACACACACATGTTCTCTTAAGCTTGCAACAAAAATCTATGCAGATATCGTTCCAAAGTTCCTAGATAGGCCTTGGCAAACCGAAAAGCTAAATCAACCCAACAATAATTAGTCTCTTCTCAATCAATGTTCGATGTAAGTTGAACACAAATCGGTGTAACAAGATTTCACCACATGAACTATCAATGGTGAATAATTAACAGGACGTCTCTAGTTAAAAAGAATCATATGATGTATCTGTTTAAAATCCCCTGAGCATCAGTCAATAAAATAAATTTGCCAATTGTATTTTAATGAACCTATTAATAGGACCACATAAAATAATATATCCCCAAGTGCTAGAAGTATGAACTATAAGACTAAATTTGATAAACCAAGAGTCACATACATTGTGTATGTAACACATGCCTTAAATCGAAAATGTTAACCATGATAAAATACTGTTCAGCTAAATTCATACATCTGTCTATGGGTATACCCTAACTCATGGAACTTCCTTAATAAATATAAAAATTATAAAGGAGGTTATTTAAACAAAATAGGTCAAGCCATGATATTCTGCAGTCAGCTGCACCTAGCCGTCTTTGAAACCTAAGCGGAAGGTTCCGACAAATACCCCTTCCACCATGGCAATTCCTTTTCCTTGTTTCGCCATCTATCGCTCCGCTCCAACCCCATTGACTCCATCAATTCTCCACGCACAGTCCATCCTGTCAAAAGTAATCCTTTAACTTATAGTAAAGTTAAGTTGAGTTTATTTGGATTTTCTTGGATCTTTTTGAGTTATTTGCATTCTATTGCTTAGCGCTTAATTAGAGATTGAAATTCTGGAGAATCAGTGGATCCAGCGAGACCAGAATCCAGAAGACGATAAAGATTGGAAGCTCGAGACCAACAAACAAGAAAGCTTTGAGTGAGCTCAGGACCATGGTAAACCGCACTAGGCGAGTCAATACTTTGATTATTTTGAATTCCACTTTTCAGCAAATTATTTACATTTAAATTATCAAATGCATGCTGTTATCTTATGTTCTATCTTATGTTGTTTTCATACCTTAGCTAGATACCCTTTTTTTATTAAAGTGCTACTAGTATACCTTTCTGGCACATTATATTGTGAACATTGTTAACCTTAGGAAAAACTATACATATAAGTATTTTAAAAGAATCGATTATGTTTATATTATACGGCCTAACAATGCTTAGTTTTCGGGGGTGTTGAGGATACCCCAATCTCATATGCAAATGCAAAGAGCAAGTTTTGGGAAATGTTGTGGTTGGCAATGGTTGGGTAAGTTTAAAATGATTATTTTGTGCCCCCAAAAATCCCCAAAATTGCTTATATGGTCAAGGCTGGTTCGGGGGTGTGGTGCACCGGGTGCACGAGTGTGTGGTTTGTGGTAGAACCGCCTAGAAAGTACAAGGACCGAATCGGGTCATGACCTCCCATTGTAAAACAGTACAACCACAAGTCTGTAAAGTACAACTTGGCTAAGTAAATCCTACTGAACTTCGGACTCATCTCACAAACTAGGGGAGAGAAGGCCATAGCAAGGAGGGGCTAAAGGGACACCAGTGGTGGGTGACTTGTTTCTCTTATTTTACTAGCGTATGGGGAAGAAAGCTCGAGGCGCTAGTAAAAGAGTTATTAATATCATGTGCAACGTATGGGACCTACCGCAAGTGGGCAGTTTCCCATCGGGTGAGATGAGACCCTGAGGCCAGGTAGTGTTGAACGGTTACTGTGATGATCTACTCAACTGCATGACTAAGGAATCATGCAGGGCAACGAGTCTCTTGTGGTGAAAGTGTACAAATTCTGTAGAGTCAAAACTATTCGAATAGCCGTGCCTACGGTCAATGACAGACATATGAACTTAATTCTGATATAGTTCTATTTTAAAACAATTTTTATGGTTGGAACCTGGAATGGGAAAATGGAGGGCGATGGATTGTCCTGGTTTATGTTGTCCTAGGTGTTGTCCCAGTGGTAAGTTAAGCAGTTATAACGCCGAAAAGTGGATATATGGTGCAGGTGACATGTAACGGTGGATGTAATCTGTACCAATACTATCATCACAAGTCTTTCCTTAAAAGCATTACGGTTTAGTCCAAAAGGCTAGGTCATAGAAGATTTCTTATGTATTATATTTAAAAAGGCGATTTTCGGCAAATAAAATAGCCCGTGCCTCTCCTTTGATAAGCCATGTATGTTATATAATTGCACTCTGTGTATTGGCTCGCGGAGCACGGTGGTTAGTGTGCTCACTCTCGCTCACAAAATCCAGAATCAGGAGTCAAACTGCTACACTTCAGCAATGCGCCAAGTCAGGATGGATAAGAAGTCGAGAAGGTCAAGAACTAGGTCGCGAACCCCGTTAACTGCCTGTGGGTCCCACCTGTGTGCTTCATTTTCGTCGTTGCTTTACTCTTTTTGGCCGACCGACTCATGTGTAAGTATTCTATTATAATTACGCTTCCGCTTGATAAGTCTTTTGATGTTCAGTAATGTATCTGTGAGCACTATCTACTGATTCAGGAAATAGTGCGATGGAATCACAGAGGATTCTGGATTGAAAATCTGGGTCCGACAGATTCCTCAAACTTGCACCAACGCGGAATGTGCATGACACGATGCCCTACGAAGCAAGGTACGGGCAGCGCCCGAACGTGCATTATTTACGCACGTTTGGGTATGTTATGCACATGAAGGTGATGAAGCCGAACCTGAAGAAACTCGATGATAGAAGTGTGCCTATGGTCTTCTTCAGCTATGAACTAGGGTTCAAGGCATACCAGCTCTATGATCCCGTGGGTAGGCGCATTCACGTATTGCGTGATGTAGTATTCGACGAAGAAGCGAAGTGGTATGAAAACCTAGGCACCCAAAATCTCCTAGGAGTGCAATGTGTACAATCCATATGGGACTATTGAGATGTTGGGTGCCTAAACTCTGATACCGCTGTTGGTTTTGTACTCACCCTAGATTTCATTGGGTTCACTTCCCAGTCCCTAGGTCTTAAATAGGCTACGCTCCCTGCACATGTAAGCCTATGGGTTATCTACAAGCAAACCCCTCAAACAACAATCTTTAAAGTGATATTGGACTTTCTCCCTTCAAAAGACTAGTCTGATAGGTGAGGGTTCCTTTATACTTATAAGTTGTGATTTTTCTTTTCTCACAATCTATATGGGACTATTTTTCCCAAAGGCTTGGCATACACTCGAGACTTCCGAGAGAGAGAGAGAGAGAGAGAGAGAGATCAAAGACAAAATGAGATCCTGACAAACCTAATGCACAGGGACATGGCAAATAACTTAAGAGACAAGTAGCTTGCGGAATCTGTGTGGTTATGTTGGACCAGCACTGGGAGCGTAGTTGGTTTCTTTGTTGGATTTGTCAGTTTGGGGTTGCTGGAGTACGTACTCTGGTTTTCCATGGTTGATCAACTGATCATCTTTGTCAAGTTCACTCTCTCAGGATTAACACACTTGTGGAAGGTGTCCGCTTTTGTGGAAGTAGTTTGTTCCTGAAGATCTGAGGTTAGTTTCCTCGCATTTTAGTTGAGTTCTCCGTCAGGTCTTTCCTTCGGTGAAAGTTTGAAGCTAAACCCATGTCAAGAAAGACACGAAATTTGCACGCAAGTCGTCTGAACTGACCCTTTCTACTACACAGGATTATTGCGCGGACTCTGTATCAGCGAAGGCACACCTACTAAGTTATATTTGGACACATGAATTTTATAGAACACGAAACATTCAGCTGGAAAACGTTTTCTTTTCGTTGAAAATCCTTGAAAAACTCCTTTGTTCCAAACAGCGCCCACCAAATAAGACAAACAAGACATCACAGTTCAATTTGTAAGATCCAATTTATTATGCTTCCTTTCACCTTACCAAAAAAAGAGGGCACAAATCCTTTCAGGTTTTCACCAACTTTTAATATTCTTGTTGGCACATCACTATAATTTCAACAGCAAACATAAAGGAAATTCTTCCAATCAAAGATTCACATTCGAGAGAGAATGCATCTACACCAGTGAGCGAATCCCGGCGTGGCGAGCAACCACTGGGAAAACCTTCACAAGGCAACAGAAAATCGATCCATCCATCTAGGTAGGCGCCTGGTCGAGCCTACCACTACCAATGCACCAAGCCCAGCTCCTCACCCAATGAATCACAATTGAACACTTCAGCACGGAGATGGAGATGAATGGAAGAACACCTAGCCAGCTACGATGGAATTTGTTCTGCAGTGTGGGGAGGTGAGGCGACAGCCGCACCTGCTTAGCTGCTTTGGGTGGCGGTAGGGCACTGAAATTATCGCGATTCCGACTCTTTGGCGTTTCGTTTGATCTACTGCATAGATGGAGAAGAAGTGCGCGTTGGTGCCTGCTCACGAATCATCGACGAAAGTTCAATAGGAGCTTCCTATCCTACGATGCTCGTACAGAGCATTGGAAGCAGGAGTGGTCTAAAAGTGTATGGTTGATGGCTCAAACGGATCAAATGATGCTCTCCCACCTAGTTCATCTTTACTTATTTTTGTTCAAAAGCAAGGCACGTGAAAAATTAATCTCTTCGGGGCATTATTTAGGGGACTTATTTTTGTATGATTTTTGCTGCCTTGTAATATTGGCAGGAAATAATGCGTGCTTTGTTTGGATATATGGCAAGGTATCATATTCCTGTCACGAGGGAATGTTAGGAGCCGTCAAGGCCTTGTTTGGTTCGTTCCAACTTTGAGGAGTCATGTCAATGTAGTGGGGGTGCTGATCTGATGGCACTAACATCTGTAGGCAGTACTGGGGTGACATGTAACTGATCATGCCACAAGAATTTTCCTCCTTGGAGGATAGGTGTTATACGATTACGAGAAAGACGCGCATGCAGCCATACAATATACCTATAAAAAGGATAGAGATAAATTTATGATCTTACAAAGTTTCTGCCGGGCATAAAGATGAGCATCAAGATTTACACTCTGGTGAGTCGAGTCATACACCCACAACTAGTTTTATTACCCCACCAAGATGTGGCTTGAAAAAAAAGAACAACTTTGTTGACAAAGTGAAATAACAAAATTTTGTTCTACATAAATGACAACAATTGATCGACCAGTTTGGCAGTACTGATATTTCAGCGGAGCTCTTAAGGAAAAACAAAGCTAATATTGAATCAGGCATGCTAGTACGCATCACAAGAATTTCTTAAGAATTTCGTGGGAATTATGAAGGAAATCACTGCAGAATTCGCCGTTGCAAATAACTGAGATTAAGAAAAACACGCAAGAGAATATTTTTTAAGACCGGAAAGAGAAATGATAGTTTATCTGGTTATGTATATGTGCATGAATTTATCTTCGGTCTCCGCTTGTTTAGACGTATGCTAAGAGTGCGTATTTATTTATGAGTATGTGCGTGTGGTGCGTGTGTATACATGTATATCTCTTCTTTATAATAAAAAATGGATACATTTTACAAAAAATTTGAAATACGAACACACCTTGTGAACACCCCCGCGTGAAATGAAACAGGGGGTGTCATTACGGCTCGACGGCAATAACTACTTGCTATGGTACCACTTACTATTTAGTCACTAAAACAAGCCTAGACTCCAGAGTGTAAGCCAAAAAAAATACGTTAATTAGTTTGAACAGGGCTGTATAGCCTTGCAGGCTTGTGCCCTTGTACAATTACAAGCGGTGAAACACGCAGCTGGGCATGCAGGCGCGTTGTAGCGGTAGGACCATGAACTGAACGCGTTTGTTTGGTTTTGCTGAAGGCCACTGAACATTTTGCACATGTGCTCTGCAGATAGCATACAACTGCATCTGTTCGTCGATTTTGCCATGCAGACGTATCAGCATCGTCAGTCCCTCCCTGTCAGATCGAAAGTGTAGGGGCCACAACACATGCTTCACGTGTTAGATGATTATGATGTACAATTTGATGGTTTTAGGTCCACTGACAGAGTTCGGCTAGTCTGACTCCGCGTTCAAAATGGCTTTTAGGGTAGCTTTTGGTTTCGCTTTCATCAAAAATTGAAACAAATATGGTATCTTTTCTAAGTGGTTTTTTGAACTTATTGTTATGTGTGTTGTTTGTATTGGTGTCTTTATATCCACCATCGTCTTAATAAGCACAATAGAAAATCATGAACTATAGTAAAAAAATATTAGCCGTAGCTGTTTTAAACAGGGGTAAATCGAAGGGGGTTTAGCTTAGCTGGTCCGTATGAAAACAGGTTTTCACGGGTCTAGCTTGGGCTTTTGCTCACGTATGCACTTGGGCCATTTTAGTTAGAAGCTGGATTTCTCTGAGGGTTCGTTTAAGTCTCCGAATTCAATTGAGCTCATATAAATGGAGCTCCAATTTAATATCTAATATCTAGGGGAATTAAGGGCTGATCTTTTGCTCAGCTGGCAAGTTTCACTACCGTACAAGCTACATACCCAAGTTCAATCTCTAGATCGGTCCCGAGTGTTTCACCTCACATATGTATGTGTGTTTAGTGAAAAAGTATGTACTCGTGCTTTATGAGGTACTAATTCATCTAGCAACCTCTGCTTAAATCCTAACGTGTGGTGTGTGGTGTGTGTGTATGTGTCATCTGTTGTAATTAAAAAAAAGTAGAATTGGAATTGGTCTGCAGTAATATTATTTTTGTTTGGTTGTCAAAGAACTTTTAACATGCAAATATAAATCCTACAATAATTCTAATTCATGTTTTTGTTGGCGAAGGAACTACTCGCAGAATCGCATCAAGTTGTGGCTGCACGAAAGCACCTCTTCATATGTACAATCTCCTCCACATTCACAATGCTAATGTCGCCACCTCCATAGGATTCCACCTCGCCGGGCTCCGGCGAGCTCGTGTCCCTCCTGGTTGCTTCCTTGACTGCTCCCCAACAGCTCGAGGTGGCGACAGCGGCGACGGCCGCGATTGAACATGGAGGAGGCAGCGGTGGCCAGGGTCGAGACAGATGTCCGGAGTTCGAGGTGGCAACAGGGTCCAGGATGGAGGCGTCCTCAGATTAGACCCTTGTATAGTTTAGAATGTGCGATTAGAACGTTTTTGTGTTTATTTACAGTTGTGTGTGATGTGAGCTGTAGTCTTGCCTTTAAAAGCATTATATTACAATCATGTCAAAACCTTTATTCAAATAATTTAATTGCTTCTTTTGTTAGGCTCTTGGCTAAGTGTTTGCTCTGTCTAGGTTGCCATTATAAATTCCCCATATATGAGTTTACCTCTTATCTATGCTTTTCCCTCTCACTTTTTCAGCCTTGTGAAGCTAGTTCTCAGCAATTGTATTTCCCTTCAGAGCAGTGAAAAGATAGTTGATACCTGGAACTCAGCTAGTCATGGTCAAGCGAACCAAGGCCCAGAAAGCAGCAACGCTAATCCTTCAACTCAAGTACCGCAAGCAACCCCAATGGGATTAGATCCAGCACTTAGTCAGTTCATGGTAGTTCAGACTCAGTTGATGTACACTATAATGCAGAACATGAACGCAATGATGAATCGACAAAATCCAGAAGTAGTGGCACCTCAGCCAGCTCACTAGCAATTCAAGTTTGCAGAATTTATGAGGACAAGACCGCCCACCTATGCACAGTCTTCTGAGCCTTTGGAGGCAGATAATTGGATCCATTCAGTTGAGAATAAACTGAATCTCGTTTAGTGCATTGATTGAAAGAAAGTGCTTTACTCCGCCCATCAGCTAGAGGGAGCTACCGCAGAGTGGTGGGAGAACTACTACGTCGCTCATGAGGATCAGGATAGCATCACTTGGGTAGAGTTCACAGCAACATTTCATCATGCCTATATCTTGGATGGGGTGATTAAGATGAAGGAAGAGTTCCGCAAATTGCAGCAGAAGAACATGTCAGTCAGTGACAAATTCACTCAGCTAGCTCACTATGCACTAGAGGATGTTGCCACAGATGATACCCGTCAGAAGATATTCAAGAAAGGATTAAACTCAGCGTTCAAAGTTCAAGTGATGGAAAATGACTATGCTAGTTTTCAAAGTATGGTGGACAAAGTAATGCTCATTGAAAAAAGTCACCATGAGATAGAGGAGTCCCGCATGAGGAGGATGATGCAACAAAACCTCAGATGTATCAGACCCAGAAGGCTTATTTTAGCACTTACTAGCCAACTCATGTGCCACAACAGTCGGGATTCAGGACCCCCGTACTAGCACCCCGTCAATTTCAGTCAGGACCTCGTCCTATTAGGTCAAGCAATCAGCAACAAAGGAATACTAACCCTGTAGCATTAGTTACTTGTTTCAAGTGTCATGAGCTAGGATACTATGCCAGCAAGTGTCTTCAAAGGCAAGCCCCAACGCCAATCCGTTTTAACCTAGGAGCCACACCAGATCGGACTCCCACTTTAGGATCAAAACATGGAGTGTCTCAAGTATCAAGCCAGGCTAGTTGAGTGCCACCATCAGTCATGCGAGGTCAAGTGAGCCATATCACCATAGAGGAGGCCTAAGCAGTGTTAGAAGTTGTGATTGGTAAGTTTTTAGTCAATTCAGTTCTTGCTATAGTTTTATTTGATTCTAGAGCTTCACATTCATTTATTTCTCAGAGTTTTGCCTTAAAGCAATGGTTGAAAACTATTATTCTTGGATATGTCCTTTTAGTTCAATCCTCAGGCTCTGAGTTGAGTACACACCTAGGTTGTTCGGAAGTCAAGATAGCCATTCAAGGAGTGGAGTTCTCAGTGATGTAAGTTAGAAGTTTTTTGGGAATGACAGGTTATTATCATCATTTTATTGAAGGAATTTCTAGTGTGGCAAGGCTACTTACATGGTTATTGTAACATCCTGTTTTTATGGAATTTTCAAAGTCTTTTTATTAAAAATAAATTATTGGGATTTTCCTTAATTAATTCAAGCTTCAAATGAATTTTTAGAATTTAGAATGATTTAATATGATTAAAATATACATTAACATAATTCAAAAATATTTTATTTGAGTTTCTTGTGTCACAAGGAATTTTCTGGTATTTTTGGTAAATTTTTGGGAATTTTCTGCTATTTTCTAGAGCTTTTTGAAGTTTATTTGAATTTTCTGGAGAAAAAAGAAATTGAGAAATCCCTTAGCCGCCCGATCCTCCCCCCTCCACGCGTCGCCCATCCGGTCGCATCCCGCTCGGCCACCTTCGCTCCCGCCCACCTCACTTCCCCGTCGCCCGATCTCGCCCACATCGCCACCTGGCACCCATCCCGCGCGCTCGCGTTTGCCTGTGCCCTTCGCCGCTCTGTGTCGTACGAAGGCCCCGCCACCCGCGCCATGCCGCGCCCGCACAACCCTAACCATAGCGTCGCCCTTCTCGTGCCGTCCGATCCTCCGCGACGCATCTGGGCCGTACACGTGTCCAAACCGAGTCCCGCTCACGTCCGCACCGTAACCGATCGAAGCCCTTGGTTCGCATGTTTTTAACCATGCAGCCGCATTGGTTTGCGTGCCTCGCCTTGACGAACTCTCGCCGCCGCCCTCACCCCGACCTCGCGCCCGCGCCGTCGCCGGAGTCCACACCGTCGCCGGAGCCCGTCACCATCGCTGCCGTCCCCGTCGCCGCCGTCCCCGACGTCGCTGGTGAGCTCCCCGCGCTGTCCCCTTCGCCGCGTCGCCTCCCCGTCGCCTGAGTCGTCGCCAGATCGCTGCGTTCGCGGACCAGCGTCCGCTCCGCCTCGGTCCCGAAGTCGCGCGCCGCGCTGCTGCCGCGCGCGCGTGCTGCAATGCTTCGCGCGACGCGCCCGAGCCACGCGTCGGCCATCGACCGCCGCCCCGCCTCCGAGCCACCTGATCCGTGGCGCTGATCCAGATCCCAGCCGACGCCTCAGATCTCATCGCGTGGTCGCCCTGCAACCGTCAATCTCGCCGCGCGCCGCACGCGCGTGCGCGCCACGCCGACCCTACCGCCACGTGGCGGGCCACCTCGAGTAGTCGGCCCCGTGTGTCACGTGCGACCACAACAAAGATGCCACGTCAGCAATGCCACGTGTCACTTCCTCCGCCTGCCACATCAGCCCTAGCGCACTATTCCATGGATCGGGTCCACCGTGGACTTGGTCTACTGTGCACCAGGTTCACAGCACAGTACCTTGTTTTATATTTTTCAGATTTTCTTTCGGATTAATTTTACCGAGAGCCCGTTCTCCATCGTCCTAACTCTGATTGACCCCGTTCTTTTTTCGAAATTCATCTAAAATCAAGCTCTAGCTTTTGGTTCTAGTTTCATGATTATTGGAGTTCATTTGCTTATCATTTTATGTGTTTTTCTTGTTTTAGCCGTTTTCTCTCTCGTTAGATTCCGATTCCGGAGGAACAGGAGCTGCGCCCGAAGAACAAGAGTACCTCGCTGAACATAACCAAGGCAAGTCGTGTCCTTTGATAATGTTGAACCTAATTTGTAATCTATTATTTAATTATTTTATTTTACATTACATTGCATCGCTATTTAAATACAAATTTTGGATATGGTAGTTATCATCCCAATTGATTGACCCTTCCTTGATAAGTTTGAATGCCATATTACCATTGTCAACATAGGTGGGGAAACATACTAGTGATGCTATGATAGTTGTCACATGGATTGTACGATTAGCATGCTTAGTCTTGCTTACTTTACGATTGGGTTAACATCACATGTGAATTATTAATTTGACTTAATGAAATATGGAACTGTGGTTGGTACCGTGTTTATTAAAATTTGGGCCATGACATTGGTGTGTCACTGGTGTGGTTATACAAACCTGATTTTGCACTCGGTCGAGTGATCATGAAGTAAAGGGGGAAGTGCAGGTGCACTTCGGGGGATGTGGTAGCCTCGTCCGGGTAGAATTAAGGACTTAACTTTGTGCGCCATTGATCTGAGTTTTATCGTGCAAACCACATGTCTAGTATGGAATAGACTTGACTGACTAATTTGGGAGGTTTCAACTTAATCTTGCCAACGAGATGAACATGGTTGTTGATTTCCATGTGGCGCAAGGGGGGTGTGATGCGAAACCCTAGTGGGCAGGATTAGGGTCTGAATTTGCATATTCGAGTCTTGACAGAGATGGTATCAGAGCCATATCGACTGTAGGACGAAGTCCTAGTTAAAATGGTCGTTTAGCCAAAAACTTATTTTCTAAATCAAACCAACCAAATTTAGTATTTAGTAATATCTCTATCTTCTTACCTCATTCCTAGGGATTCTCGTTCTTCGCCCCACTCTTGTAACAATTGTTTTTACAAAGCTTTAAATTGATCTTTCCTTTATAAAAAGAATTAGATGGCTCAAGCTTCTTTCAGCCAGACAGGAGGTGGAGAGCACTTCTTCGCGTCTTATTGCGGAATCTTGGATTAAAGCGATCACCTGTCTACCTCACCAAGGATGAGAAGAATAAAGGTCAACGCATCGGAAGCATCACCAGACTGTACTTCACCACACGAGTCAGCAAGCAAGTTCTACACCATGGCTTCAAGAATACCGGTGCAAGTGGAGAGGAGTCAGCACAAGGAACTGCGTACAAAGCCATCAGACGCCTTTGCAAGCTATACAAGATCAACATGACCAGACTCATCCGGAAGTTCAAGGAGCAGTATGGAGTTACCCCTAGCCTACCAGAGCCAGTTAGGGAGGAGCCCCGACCGCAGTCGCCAGTACCTCTACCGTCGCCTACACCGCTGAGCCCGGAGCAGAGGCGACGTATCACCGGTGATCGTCGAGCATACCTTCGGTAATTCATTCCAGCCCCAGTCAGAGAGTAGTCGCCGCCAGTCCGCAACTCGTAGGTTGTCTACAGCGATTCAGAGGACGAGAGTAGTGTGCCCTATTTGTCAGGACCCGAGTAGGAGCTTTTAGATTAGATAGTGCGATTAGAACGATGGATTTTATTTGCAGTTGTGTGTGATGTGAGCTGCAAATCTTGCCATTAAAAGCATTATATTACGATCATGTCAATCCTTTTTAATGGAGTTAATTTCGCTCAATTTTGTTGTTAGCCTTTTGGCTAAGTGCTTGTTTAGTTTAGATTGCCATTAGAAAATCCCCCTTAGACAAATTCACCCTCTTACCTATGCTTTTCCCCCTCATCTTTTGTCTTTGGTCAGTCAGCAGTTGTTTTCTTTTCAGAACAGCAGCAAGATGGTTGATTCCAGGAACTCTTCAGGCCGCAGTCAGGCAAATCAGGATCCAGAGAGTAGTGTCGCACAGTCAATTCCACCTAGCTTGGACCCCGCCCTTAGTCAGTTCTTGGTGGCACAGACACAGAGATGCAGGTAATGATGCAGAATATGAGTGCTATGATGCAACACAAGACCAGAGCGTGAGCACCTCCACCAAAGACGTCATCGGTCCCAAATATGCAGAGTTCATGAGGACGAGACCGCCTGCCTTCGCTAGTTCTTCAGAGCCTTTGGAGGTAGACGATTGGATTCGTTCAGTTGAGAAGAAACTGAACCTGGCCCAGTGCATAGATAGAGAGAAGGTGATGTATGCAGCACATCAGCACGAGGGAGCAGCAGCAGAGTGGTGGGAGAACTACTACGCCGCTCATGAGGACCAGAACAGCATCACCTGGGCAGAGTTCGCCGCCGCTTTCCGTCACGCTCATATCCTGGATGGGGTGATCGAGATGAAGAAGGACGAGTTCAGAGAGTTGCAGCAGAAGAACATGTCAGTGAGTAAATATCTCAATAAATTCACTCAGTTAGTTCGCTACGCACTAGAGGACGTAGCCAAAGATGCCGTCGCCAGAAGAGATTCAAGAAATGCTTGAACCCAGGACTGAAAGTACAAGTGGTTGGCAATGACTATATCAGTTTTCAGCATATGGTGGAGAAAGCCATTCTCATTGAGGAGAGTCACCGCGAGCTAGAGGAGTCTCGCAGAGGCCCCGTTTTGGTTCTTACCAGCCTACATGAGTGCCTCAAAGAAAGAGCAAAGCAGCAATGGCACCTTCGTGACCCTAGCCCGCATAATCGCGGCCGGGCCAGGAGCAAAAGAGCAACAATTCAGCAGCGTCTGTCACTTGCTTCAAGTGTCATGAGCCAAGACACTATGCTAGCAAGTGCCCCAGAGGCAGGCCCTGACACCAGTTCGTTTCGATCTGGGAGCCACACCCGGTCGAACTCCTACCCTAGGAGCAGGATGAGGAGCACCCCCAGCATCAGGCCAGGCCAGTAGGACACCAGTGGTAAGAGGCCAGGTGAACCACGTCACTGCAAAGGAGGCCCAGACAGCACCAGAGGTTGTGATCGGTAAGTTCCTAGTCAATTCGGGCCTCGCAGCTTTGTTTGATTCTAGAGCTTCGCATTCGTTTGTTTCTCAGAGTTTTGCTTTGAAGTAACATTTGAAAACTGTTGCTCTTAGAACTGTTCTTTTAATCCAATCCCCCGGTTCCGAGTTGAGATCGAACCTAGGTTGTCTAGGAGTTTGGATATCCAGTCCCTAGACCTGATTTTATTGGATATCCAGTCCCTAGATGTGATCTTGGGTATGGATTGGCTTCAGAAGCAGTAGGCAGTGTTAGATTATGGAAGCCGAGCAATGACCTTGACCGGTTTAGATGGGATTAAGGTACAGTTTGCAGCCAGCTTGTGTCAGCCAAAAGAAGTCATGGTTTGCCAGAGCAGAGTGATCCAGTTGGAGGATGTGTCAGTTGTCAGCGAGTACCCCGATGTATTTCTAGATGATCTTCCAGGTATGCCCCCAGAGTGAGAGGTGGAGTTTCTGATTGAGTTTGTACCAGGTACCGCTCCGATTTCCAAATGACCCTATCGGATGCCCATCAATGATTTAGCAGAGTTGAAGAAACAAATTGAAGAGTTTTTGGATAAGGGATACATCGGACCGAGTTCATCCCCGTGGGGAGCGCCAGTGTTGTTTGTCAAAAAGAAGGATGGCAGTCAGCATATGTGTGTGGATTACAGAGCACTTAATGAGGTCACCATCAAAAATAAATACCATTTGCCTAGGATTGATGACTTGTTTGATCAGCTTAAGGGAGCAGGAGTTTTCTCTAAGATTGATTTGAGGTTAGGATATCATCAGATGAGGATTCGAAAGGAGGCTATACCTAAGACAACTTTCTCGACTCGTTATGGCTTATACGAGTTCACAGTCATGTTATTTGGTTTGACCAATACTCCAGCTTACTTCATGTATTTGATGAATAAGGTGTTCATGGAATATTTGGATAAGTTTATCGTTGTGTTTATTGACGACATTTTGATTTACTCCAAGGATGAGAGGGAGCATGAGGAACACTTGAGATTGGTATTACAGAAATTGAGGGATAATCAGTTGTATGCTAAGTTCAGCAAATATGAGTTTTGGATGAAAGAAGTCGCCTTCCTAAGCCATGTGATGACAGCAGAGGGAGTTGTAGTTGACCCTGGAAAAGTGAGAGATGTTTTGGATTGGCAGTCGCCTACATTAGTGACCCAGGTCAAGAGTTTTCTGGGTATGGCAGGATATTATCGTCGCTTCATTGAGGGATTTTCCAGCGTAGCCAGACTCCTTACACAGTTGCTCAAGAAGGAAAAGAAACTCACTTAGACGCCAAAGTGTGAGAAAAGTTTTCAGAAACTTAAGGAGAGTTTGACCACAGCTCCAGTGCTAGTGTTGCCTGATATAAATAAGGATTTTGAGATTTATTGCGATGCTTCTCGCAAAGGTTTGAGTTGTATACTGATGTAGGACAAGATAGTGGTAGCCTATGCCTCACGCCAGTTGAGACCGTATGAGGAGAACTACGCTACTCATGATTTGGAGTTAGCAGCCGTAGTGCATGCTTTGAAGATTTGGCGTCATTATCTAAAATACATCTTTACCCAGTCCGAGCTTAACCTTCGGCAGAGGAGGTGGTTGGAACTAATAAAGGGTTATAATGTCAGTATACATTATCATTCTGGAAAAGCAAATGTGGTTGCAGATGCCTTGAGCAGAAAGGTTTATTGCAATTCAGTAATGGTGAAACACAGTCAGCCAGCTTTACATGAGGAATTTCAGAAGCTTAGCCTAGAGTTGATTGAGGAAGGATTTTTGGCAGCAATGGAGTTGCAGCGTACCTTGGATGGTCAGATTCGTCAGGCTCGGTCAGGTGATGAGGCATTTCAGCGGATCAGAGAAAATTTAAGTAAAGGAATAGAGTCAGGATTTACAGTGGATGACCAATGAATCTTGTGGTTCAAGCGGCGCTTGTATGTCCCTAATAAGGAGTTAAATGATTTGCTGTTAAAAGAGGCACATGAGTCTTTGTACTCGATTCATCCAGGTAGTACCAAGATGTACCAGGACATTAAGGTAAGTACTAGTGGCTAAGCATCAAGCGTGAGATCGCTGAGTATACAGCACTTTGTGATGTGTGTCAGAGAGTAAAGGCAGAGCATCAGAGACCAGCAGGCTTGCAACAACCATTGAAAATTCCTGAGTGGAAGTGGAAAGAAATTGGTATGGACTTCATAGTCAGTCTGCCTAAGACCAAAGAGGGCTATGATTCGATTTGGGTCATCGTGGACTGATTGACCAAGGTTGTTCATTTCATCCCAGTTAAGACAACCTACAGTGGTGATAAATTAGCAGAGCTGTATATATCGAGAATTGTTAGTTTACATGGAGTGCCAAAGAAAATAGTGTTAGATCATGGATCGCAGTTCACCTCTCGTTTTTGGGAAAGTTTCCATGAGGCTATAGGAACTCACATGAATTTCAGTACAGCATACCACCCCCAGACAGATGGTCAGACAGAGCGTGTAAATCAGATTCTCGAGGACATGTTGAGAGCATGTGTGCTAGATCATGGGTCCAAGTGGGACAGTTGTTTGCCTTTTGCAGAGTTTTCGTATCACAACAGTTATCAGGCCAGTTTGCAGATGTCACCGTTTGAGGCATTATATGGCAGAAAATGCAGAACCCCTCTCAATTGGATAGAGACGGGGGAAGGTCAGGTGTTTGGTCCAGACTGTTTAAAAGAAGCTGAGGATAAGGTTCGTTTGATTCAAGAAAAGTTGAAAATTGCCTAAGCTAGATAGAAGAGTTATGCAGATACCATACGTCGAGAGCTGAGTTTTGAGCTAGATGATTTTGTGTATCTCAGGATCACACCATTCAAGGGTGTGAAGAAGTTTCAGTTAAAAGGGAAGCTTGCACCGAGATATGTTGGTCCGTTTAGGATTTTGGAACGCAGGAGAGAAGTTGCTTATCAGTTAGAGCTACCTGCGTCCTTCAGTGGGGTACACGATGTCTTTCATGTGTCCTAACTGAAGAAGTGTTTGCGTGTACCCGAGGAGGTCATGCCAGCTGAGGCAGTTAATCTTCAGGAGGATCTGTCATACAAAGAGCACCCAATCAAAGTTTTGAAAGTGTCAGAGCGAGTCACTCAAAATAAAGTGGTCCATTTTTGCAAGGTTCAGTGAAGCAACCATTTAGAGGAGGCCACCTGTGAGCGCGAGGAGGACCTCAAAGCCGAGTTTCCGAACCTATTCTCTTAGCTAGGCTAGATCTCGGGGTCGAGATCTCGTTTAAGGGGGTAAGGTTTGTAACATCATATTTTTATGAAATTTTCAAAACCTTTTTATTAAAAATAAATTAATGGGATTTTGCAGAATTAATTCAAGCTTTAAATGAATTTTGAGAATTTAGAATGATTTAATATAATTAAAATATACATTAACATAAGTTGAAAATATTTTATTTAAGTTCCTTGTGTCACAAGGAATTTTTTGGTGAATTTTTAGGATTTTTCTGCTATTTTCTAGAGCTTTTTGAAGTTTATTTGAATTTTCTGGAGAGAAAAGAAATTGGGAAATCCCTCAGCCGCCCGATCCTCCCCCTCCACGTGTCGCCCATCCGGTCGCATCCCGCTCGGCCGCCTTTGCTCTCGCCCACCTCACTTCCCCGCCGCCCGATCTCGCCCGCATCGCCATTTGGCGCCCATCCCGCGTACGCGTGTCCAAACCGAGTCCTGCGCGCGTCCATGCCATAACCGATCAAAGCCTTCGGTTTGCGTGTTTTTAACTGCGCGGCCGCATCGGTTCGCGTGCCTCGCCGTGCCGAACTCTCGCCGCCGCCCTCGCCCCGACCAAGCGCCCGCACCGTCACCGGAGCCCGTCCCCATCGCCGTCGTCCCCGACGTCACCGGTGAGCTCCCCGCGCCGTCCCCTTCGCCGCATCGCCTCCCTGTCGCCTGAGTTGCCGCTGCATCGCCCGCGTTCGCCGGACCTCGCGTCCTGCTCCAATCCTCGGTCCCCGAGTCGCGCATTGCACCCATGCCCGTGCCCACGCCGCGACGCTTCGCACGACGCACCCGAGTCACGCGCAGCCACGTCAGCCCTACCTGCCACGTGGCAGGCCACGTTAGTAGTATCGGCCCCCAGGTGCCACGTGGCAGCCACAACAGCATACCACGTCAGCAATGCCACGTGTCACTCCCTCTGCCTGCCACATCAGCCCTAGCGCACTATTCCGTGGACCGGGTCTACCGTGGACTTGGTCTGCTGTGCACCAGGTTCACAGCATAGTACCCTTTTTCATTTTTTCTAGATTTTTGTTAGCATTAATTTTTCCGAGAGCCCGTTGTCCTCCGTCCTAACTCCGATTGACCCCGTTCTTTTTTTTAAATTCATCTAAAATTGAGCTCTATTTTTTGGTTCTAGTTTCATGATTTTTGGAGTTTATTTGCTTATCATTTTATGTATTTTTCTTCTTTTAGCCATTTTCTCCCTTGTTAGATTCCGATTCTGGAGGAGCAGGAGCTGCGCCCGAAGACCAAGAGTACCTCGCTGAGCATAACCAAGGCAAGTCGTGTCCTTTGCTCATGTTGAACCCAGTTTGTAATCTATTATTTAATTATTTTATTTTAAATTATATTGCATCGCTATTTAAATACAAATTTTGGATGTGGTAGTTATCATCCCAATTGATTGACCCTTCCTTGATAAGTTTGAATACCATATTACCGTTGTCACCATAGGTGGGGAAACATACTAGTGATGCTATAATAGTTGTCACATGGGTTGTACGATTAGCATGCTTAGCCTTACTTATTTTACGATTGGGTTAATATCACATGTGAATTATTAATTTGACTTAATGATATATGGAACTGTGGTTGGTGTCACGTTTATTAAAATTTGGGCCATGACATTGGTGTGTCACTGGTGTGGTTATACAAACCTGGTTTTGCACTCGGACGAGTGATCGTGCAGTAAAGAGGGAAGTGCAGGTGCACTTCGGGGGATGTGGTAGCCTCGCCCAGGTAGAATTAAGAACTTAACTTTGTGCGTCATTGATCTGAGTTTTATCGTGCAAACCACGTGTCTAGTATGGGATAGACCTGACTGACTAATTTGGGAGGTTTCAACTTAATCTTGCCAACGAGATGAACATGGTTGTTGATTTCCATGTGGCGCAAGGGGGGTATGATGCGAAACCCTAGCGGGCAGGATTTGGTTGGGATTGAACTTTGTAAAGGCCTTGTTGTGATTTCCTGAGATCGTGGCTAATCACGTTGTGTGGGTATAGTTGTGTAACCTCTACAGAGTGAAAAATTATTCGAATAGCCGCGTTCTCGGTCATGGACAATGCTCGGTGATTTCACACGAGGGTTAGTGTTGTCTTTTAAACTTGGTGGTGGTTTGTGTTGGAAGTGAACAGGTAGTTCACCGTCGGTTCAGCTTGTGAACGGGGACGTTCACAAGTGGTTTATTTTACTTTCTTTGATTATTTATTATTATTATTTTCGCTTGAAGTTCGCTTTTAATCTATTTATCATATTTACTGTGAAATATCTTTTTTGCAAATTAACCTTTCAGCCTTCCATTGGTAAGCCTTCCATACTATATTGCATTCATTTGTTACAAATGACTTGTTGAGTACCAATGTACTCACAGCTTTATGCCTATGTTGCTCAGTTGAGGACGAGGAGTATTATCAGTAGGAGGTTCCAGAAGGAGAGTATTTCGACGACTTCACGGATTAGGCTTCGTTCTCCACTCGATAGCTTGTGGACTTGTCGATTGGCTGCTACGCTTTATTTTGGATTTCCGTTGCTATTTTTAAAGCCCTTCTGGCTAGAGTTATTGTAAGCTTGGCCATAAGGTCATACTTTCGAGATTTATCGATATTTGAATTTTTCCTTAAATATAGCGTGTGTATGGTTGTAATTGCATCTATATTTAACTGTGTGCACTAGCGTGATCCTGGACTAGTGCAGTTTACACAGAGAGTCCGAATTTGCATATTCGGGTCTCAACAGTTATTAAAGAAGGAAAAGAAATTTGTTTGGACGCTAGAGTGCGAAAAGAGTTTCCAAAAGCTAAAGGAGTGTTTGACTACAACCCCACTACTAGTATTGCTAGACATTAACATGGATTTTGAGATCTGTTGCGATGCTTTCCGTAAAGGTTTGCGATGTGTGCTGATATAAGATAAAAGAGTGGTAGCTTATGTTTTACATCAGTTGAGGCCACATGAAGAAAATTATCCTACTCATAATTTGGAGCTAGCAGCCATAGTACATGCTTTAAAGATTTGATGTCGTTATCTCATAGGTAACCATTGTGAGATCTACATGAATCATAAGAGTTTGAAGTATATTTTCACCTAGACTGATCTTATTGTCAGGCTGGAAGGTGGTTGAAATTGACAAAGGACTATAATATTGGAATACATTACCATCCAGGAAAGGCCAGTGTGACGCAGCGACCGGACATGAGCATTTCAAAAATGGGATACTCGTGTGTGAATGCACATTCAGGCTTTGTCGCGCCGACCAATTTGTTGGTGGTGGCGGTCAATCGTGACCATTGACGACAGCGAAATAGGGAAGGGGTGGCCACGGTGGTATGCCACACCGAAGAGCAATTGGCTTGTCGGACCCCAGAGCAACGACTCTTGGATCGTCTGTGTAAATCGCACTAGTTCAGGATCAAGCTAGTGCACATAGTGGATAACAAAGATTCATATCATGCACAATGACATTTATTCATTAATTAAATATGGGCCTGATGGCCAAAGTTTACATCAATGGTTCATAAACCAAAATTAAATATAAGCAGCGGAAAAAGAACCATAAAGCAGCAGCCCATCCTGTCTGCTCACAGGCGAATGACTGTAAGACGTGGCCTACTCGTCGTTATTCTCACCGAAGTTGATAAAGTCCTTATTTGAAAATAGTGAATGAAACAACATGAGTACATAAAGAACTCCAAAAGCTACACCAGGAGGTTTAACATAGTTCATGCATGCATAAGGGTTGACAATGGAATGCATAGTAGGGTTAGTTGAGCATAAAGCAGAATTTAAGTAAATACTGTAAATAGATTCAAAAGCTAAATTTCATATAATAGATAGAAGTAGCGAATTAACAAAATAATATCGTTAGTGCAGGTAACAAAATAATATCATTAGTGCAGGCTCCGACCTAACACTAACCTTTTCATAGGTATCCCACCTGGTCCATCTTTTTCAAAAGATCTCATATGGATTCCATCCATACATATGCTTTTTCATCTTCTATGGATTTCATCCATCCATAGGCCTTTTCAGAAATCATTTTAAAAACCAAAATCTAATCTATGAAAAACTTTACTCAGCTTGCCCATAACTGTGGACACAGCTATATAGGATAGATTATATACTTTGCAGAGGTTGTACAGCTTTATCCACAAGACATAATCATCCCATATTGTCACCGGATAAGCACCATTCCTTTGGTGTGCGGCGAGGACATCATGACAAGGCTATTACAATGTTCTATAGCCAAAATAGTTACATCGTCACTGAGATTTCATCATAACTTGAATCCATAAGTTGGAGCCCCCTCTTGTGACATGTGAGACTTCTCGTGGCCTACGCCACGCCCACATTCAGTCTATAGCCAGGTCTATCCCATACTAGAATTATGGTACTATAGCGTGACTTTGCAATAGTAGCTCACAGACCGATCCTTAACTTGACTTAGACTCAATCCACATACCCCTTATACCTGACAATCAACATTGTGTCATCGAACAACAATGCATGTGATGAGGACATCACTTCTTTTAATATGAACACTCCTCTTACTGCTTCTATGAATGATGGACAAGGTCCAATTACTCGGGCATGTGCTCGTCAACTCAACTATCAGGTAAACTCGTTTTTAGGAGTCAATAATATTTCCGCTGAGAATTCGATACTTCCTAAAACTTGTGATTTTCTTGTTCTTAGGAACTATGGAGAAGAACCACGTGAGCTTAAGTATAGAAGTGGAACCATCAAGCGCAATCCAACTCATATTCGCGAGTTCGACTCAGATTCGAATTGCTTGATAGCGCCTACTTCAAATGGCTATAACTTTTGATCCAGAAGGTTTTGGAGTCTACTTTCAGATGAATCTAGTCTTACCTCAAAATTCTATCCGAGCCGATCAGAAACTGCAAATCAAGTTGTGTCACTTTTTTAGTCCGAGTCAAAGTGGGCCTTGGGCCATGTAATCACACTTAGACTATTTGGGCTAGTACTATTCATGCCGGTACTGTTCATATGAACAGTACCTATGAATAGTACCATACCCCCTTTTGTTAGATAAGTGTGGTCTCCTCCTCCCCTATTTAAGGAGGTTGCATCCCTTTAGTTTTCCTTGAGTTTTTCTTAAGAGTTTATTCTACTTAGCAGTCTCACCGCACGTTCGGTTGAAGAACCCCAACTTATGAACTTAATCTTTATTCGTAATACAATTTCAGATTGCATCTTTTACTCTCTTGCTTGTGTTCTCGATTCGCTTGCAGGAGATAGCCCTCTTGGTGAGGTCAACCGCGTTCGACATGGTTGATAACCATCGGAGCAGTGGTGTAGTTGCAAGGGGATCGATCGGTTTTGGTTGGAGCCTTTGGATCATCAACGTCGAGTTCTCTACAATCGACTTATCAGTACCTCTTGGACGATCGGGCCAGTGTCACATTAGGTGGTATCAAAGCAACGGTTGCCCGTGAAGTTATTCGCCCTTTTAGATTAGTTTATATTCATCATATCGTCCTAAAAACTCCAGAAAAATAGCCCAATAAAAGGTTCGTTTTGTTCTTCCGCTGTCCCAACACCCCTTGTGCCATTGCAATTTTTTTTCAGTATTGCTCGTTGAATTTTTGGTTATATTTTCGTGTTCAAGTTGCTGATTGCTAGTTTAGTCAGAGTCCAGTTCGTCGTTTGCAACTCGTGTTTCCTTTGCGTAGCTTCGTCGTTGTGTTTTTTTATTCCTTGCCGCAATCACCTTCCTTGCTACAATCACCTTCCTTGCCGCGCCTTCCATCCTTGCCGCGACCTTCTATCCTTGCCGCGGCCTTTTCATCCACTACCCCCCCATCCGCCGCCCCCCCTCCGCAGCAACCCTTGCCGCAAGCTCCCCAGGCATTGCTATCCTCCACGAAAAACAAAAAAAAATAGAGTTTCGGACTCAAAAAAAGAGAGAAAGAAAATAAAAGAAAAGAAAAGAGAGAGTTTGTTTTCGGGGTGAAAAAAAGGCAAAGAGTGCCCCCTCTATCCGAAATTTGAAAAGTTTTCAAATCTTGTCCAAATCCAGTGAAATTTGGTGGAGTCCTTCTTGATACATCCATAAGACTCCAAAAAAAGTTTTGAGTAATTTTGACTTCGGGATCAAAAGTTATAGCAGTTTGAATTGAGACCGATTCGAATTCGAGTCCGTTTCCGACCCCCTCAGTAAAACGGGCATAACTTTTGCATACGGAGTCGGAATTCGACGTTCTTGTACTCGTTGAAAAGCTATCGATGGCACGCATCCAATAAAAATGACTTCCCAAAATTGGCCATCTTTAGCCCTGAAATCGCGTCGCAAGATTTTGGATTTCTGTTTTTGGTGTTTTATTCGGCCTTCCCTTCGGAATTTGGTGTTCGTCCAGTTGAAAAAGTTGTAGATCTCGTCGAAACCTTTCAAACGAGTATATATAAGCCACATAAAACTCTGCCTTTTTCATCGTTTGAGACTAACTGTTGTATCTGCTCAAACTAGATGGCTGTTCGCGTTTTGCCGATACCGCTGTTTTGTGCTCTCTTTCGCGTGAATAGTCTTGTGCCCTTAGAAAGAAGTTTGAGTAGTGGGCTAGCGTCTCTTCTAGTACTTGTTGTGAGATTCTACTTTACTTACATCAAGTCACATTGATCATTGCGTGTGCGTACATACACTTCCTTGTATAGGGCTTGATTGGCTAGCTGTGATTAGGCTAAGATCGGCAAATTTGATGGGTATTTTGAATAATCTTTCAACTTGCTATTAATGAACTGATTATTGCTAATCCTTTTGCTACCATATTGTGCCTTCCAAGCTCCACCTTCTCTTGATCTGCACTGATCCCCTCTTGCAATCGTACCCACGCTCGACAAGGTATCACGAACCAGCCACCGGTTGTACCACCTACTGTTTGCAATGGTAAGAACACTCGTAAGAGTGTGATAAGACGCTTGAGAGTGTGTGATTCCACCTTCCATCACCTAATAGTTAATAGGGATAATTCCTTTGTGTTGTCTTCTGTTTTTTACTAACCATGGCAGGTGAGTCGTCTGATGCGCAAGAGTGTGTTGCAAAGGGAGAGCTTATGACGCTCTTGGATGAACAAAACACTACCATTAATAAGGACATCGATAGGAAGCTTCAAGTTACGACGGATATATTGCAGCGCTCCATCAATGAGAGTATTGCAGCACTCACTACACGCCTTGAGAGAATGGTGAATCAGCCACCAAACAATGGACGCGAGAATGAACATAATGCATCTCAAGATCTTGAGGTAGGAGATGATAATGGGAGGCGAAATCGTGATGCTTAAGATGCATGTCTACGACACCGCCTACAATGCAACCGTCACGGTATGGGGGGTAATGATTTTCAGCACCACAATACTCGTGCTAATGATGACCCGTTTGCTAAAGTTAAATTTACCATACCATCTTTTGCGGGTGTTTATGATTCTGAAATTAATCTAGATTAGGAGATAACAGTTGAACAAAAATTTAGTTCCCATCTAGTTCCTGAAGTGCATAGAGTCAGACAAGCTACTAGTGAATTTAAAGATTTTGCTATCCTTTGGTGGAGTCAAGTAGTTAATTCTGGTTTAGCACCTGATACATGGGATAGATTAAAGGTAGCTATGCGTGCTAGATTTATTCTTCCTACTTTTAAACGTGATATGCGTAAGAAATTACAGTGCTTAGATCAAGGTAATAAATCTGTTGAGCAATATTATGAAGAACTACAAATAGGCATGCTGCGCTGTAATGTTGTAGAGGATGAGGAGGATAAGATGGCTCGTTCTTATGGAGGCTTAAGGCGTGACATTCAGGATATAAATTGATTACAAGGAGTATAATGATATCAACAGATTGTTCCAGCTTGCTTGTTTAGCAGAAAAAGAATTGTAGGGAAGACAACAATGGAATAGGAGCAACTATGGAAGTACTTCTGCATCGAGGTCGACACCGGGGCAAACCAAGTCAGCCCCACCACCTGCTTTCCGGTCTGCTGCCCCCTCCGTGTGTAGGGCGCGTTCAGCAGCACCGCCACCACCATCACGCGCACCTGAGGCGAGCAAATCCACTAGTGTGCAGACACCAGCGCAGAGCTCTTCATCAGTTGCTTTCACGGGTCGTACGACGGGGATTATATGCCACCGTTGTAAAGGGATGGGACATGTCATGAAAAATTACCCAAGTCAGCGAGCGTACATTACGACAGAAGACGGTTGATATGTAAGTGCTAGTGATGTTGAGGATGAATATGCTCTTGCAGCTAACCTTGCAGGTAACGAGGATGATTCAAAGGAACATAGCGAAGAGGAGGAAATTTTAGGTATCGCTGCGACGGAGAATTATAGGACCATAATTGTGCAGTGAGTGTTGAGTACTCAAAAGGAGCAAGCGGAGAAGATACAACGTCATAATTTGTTTCAGATGTTTCTCATTGTCAAGGAATGCCGTGTTCGTGTCATAATTGATGGCGGGAGTTGTAATAACTTGGTGAGTTTAGATTTGGTCAAGAAGCTTGGCTTGACCACACATGCACATCCTCATCCATACCACATTCAGTGGTTCAACAACAGTGGTAGGTGAAGGTAACATAATTTGTGAGAGTGCATTTTTCCATTGGTTCCTATCATAATGTAGGTGATTTTGACGTAGTGCCTATGCAAACTTATTCACTTTTATTAGGTCATCCATGGGAATTTGATATCGATGCAACTCATCATGGTAGAAGTAATAAGTACTCTCTAATGCACAAAGGAAAAAAAATAATTTTACTACCTTTGACACCTGCAGAAATTATGCAATGTGACAAAGAGATAGCTGCAAATGAGGAGAAAGAACATGAAATGAATATGAAAATCAGCAAGTAATGAAGAACATTTTCCCACCTAAGAAAGAGAAGTTGGCACTTAGTTCTAGGACTGAGGGAATTAAATTAAAGGGGTATGCCATGCTCGCAACCAAATTCGATCTTGCTGAAATTGTCGACAATGATAATCCATGCTATGCGTTGATTTGCAAAGACGCTTTATTTTCACTTGATGATGTGTCTAGCTCTTTGCCGTCTGCTGTCACTAACCTTTTGCAGGAATATGAGAATGTGTTTTCAGCTGAACTACACCCGGGACTACCACCTTTTAGAGGGATTGAACACCAAATTGACTTAATTCTAGGAGTGACTTTGTGAAACTATGCAGCGTATAGAACCAATCCGGAGGAGACTAAGGAAATTCAACGACACGTTCAAGATCTTTTGGACCGAGGGTTAGATGACATGCAAGATGAGCTTGAGTCGAGAACGACTCCAATTCAAGAATAGGAGGATGATGAGGACATCACTTCTACTGATATGAACACTCCTCTTACTACTTCTATGAATAATGTGCAAGGTCCAATTACTCAGGCACGTGCTCGTCAACTCAACTATCAGGTAAACTCGTTTTTAGGAGTCAATAATATTTCCGCTGAGAATTCGATACTTTCTAAAACTTATGATTTTTTTTGTTCTTAGGAACCATGAAGAAGAACCACACGAGCTTAAGTGTAGAAGTGGAACCGTCAAGCGTAATCCAACTCATATTCACGAGTTCGTCTCAGATTTGGACTGCTTGACAGCGCCTACTTCAAATGGCCATAACTTTTGATCCAGAAGATTTCTCAGGGCCCGTGGGTACTCGTTGGAAAGATTTTGGAGTCTACTTTCAGATGAATCTAATCACACCTCAAAATTCCATCCGATCCGATCAGAAACTGCAAAACAAGTTGTGTCACTTTTCTAGGCCGAGTTAAAGTGGGCCTTGGGCCTTGTAATCGCACTTAGACTTTTTGGGCTGGTACTATTCATGCTGGTACTGTTCATGTGAACAGTACTCATAAATAGTACCACACCCCTTTTGTTAAATAAGTGTGGCCTCCCCCACCCCTATTTAAGGAGGTCGCATCTCTTTAGTTTTCCTTGGGTTTTCTTAAGAGTTTATTCTACTTAGCAGTCTCACCGCACGTCCAGTTGAGGAACCCCAACTTATGAACTTAATCTTTATTCGCAATACAATTTCAGATTGCATCTTTTACTCTCTTCCTTGTGTTCTCGATTCGCTTGCAGGAGATAGCCTTCTTGGCGAGGTCAACCGCGTTCGGCACGATTGATAACCATAGGAGCAGTGGTGTAGTGATTGCAAGGGGATCGATCTATTTTGGTCGGAGCCTTTGGATCATCAACGTCGAGTTCTCCACAATCGACTTATCAGTACCTCTTGTAAGATCGGGTCATCGTCACATTAGCATGCCAGCACCCACCACCTAACCATTAGCCTAAGTTAAAATCGAGTTTTATATTTTATTTTAGAAATATTCCATATACTTTCTTGACTCAACGAAGTCAAGAATACATTTTAGAATATCATTGTTCTAAAGTGAAACAAATATTCCCACTTAAATCAATCTAAACATGGCTAAGCAATTCTATAAAACTTCTAGTCAATACTATTGTACCAACTAGATTTTCATCTAAAGTAATAAGGCATAAGGGAGTTCAATATCAAATCTGGCCATACACAAAGGATTTGGGTATAACTAGAGTTTAAATTGAATTTAAACTAGATTTGAATAAAAGTACGCATGCATAATAATGTTAAAACAACATAAATAATTTAAATTACCGGGAGCAACATGATCGAAGCTGTAACTTGCCTTGCTTCGAAGTTTGCTGAGGTTCGCCAAAGTTATATTCTCCGGAATAGTCGTAGTCTACACGCGAAAAACCAAAACAACTAAACTCAAATAAAATCCAAAAATTATAAAATATATGTTGGGAGATAGAATATGACTTTAGATGAATTTAGGAAATTGGATGGGTCCAATTGGAGTTAGGATGAAGGAGAACAACTTCTGGAAGTTTGAATTAAAAAAAATGAATAAAAGGAATTCTTGGAATTCTTTTCTTTGTAAAGGAAAGTGGTCTTAAGCTACAATATTTTTGTATGGTCGAAGCCATAATCAAAGGCATAGTTGAAGTACGGGTGAAGTTGAAATCGAAGGTCTAGACGAAGACCCAGTCAAAACTGTACGGTGGTCAAAGAACACTATAGCAGTCGAGAACAAAGGGTAGTCGGAGTCGAGTGTCATAGAAGGAGTTCTGTGTGTGGTTAGGACGGCAATGAACTATAGTAATCGGAAGCGACTATGGTGGAAAGCGAAGGTGGTCGGAAACAGCGATAGTCAGAGGCTTAGGGCGAAGAGTGACAGCGGTCAAAAGCGACTACGATCAGAGGCTCACAGCGGTCAGATGTTAAGAGTGGTCATCGGTTTATAGCGGTCATAGTTGATGATCTAAGGTAGATGGAGACGGTAGTGGTTGAGAGCGACTGTGGTCGTGAGCGACCGTAGTCAGAAAAACAATAGTGGTCGAATGGATTGGAGGTTATAGCGTGGTCGGAGATAGGAGCAGCGGTCAGAACAGTCGGAGGGTTCAGAGAGGTCGGAGGGTGTGAAGGTTAAAACGGTCAAACAACCATGTCCGTTCAAAGACGGAGGTCGAAGTCGAAGGCTTCAAGATCGAAGGCCGAAGTCGAAGGCTCTAGGATCAAAGGCCGAAGTCGAAGTCTTCGAGGTCGAAGGTCCAAGATTGGAGTTAAAGTCTCCAAAGGTTAAAGTCAAAATTGGAATCTCTGAAGGTCGAAGTCTCTGTGGTTGAAGGTTGAAGTCGAAATCAAAGGCTCCGAGCAGTCGGAGTCTAAGAAGCCTCCGAATCAGCAGAGTCTAAGATCTGAGTGATCCAACGGCGATGAAGATCGGTGAGATGTACAAAAGAGGAAAAAGAATATGAGTCTGGTTTTACCTTGGTGCAAGGTTCGGGCTCACAGAGTTGCCTGGCGGCGAGGGTGTAGTGGAGGCGGGTACGATTATCAGTGGCGTCGGCGAGGCGCAAGAAGGTCCGAGGCACCGGCAATTCCTCGCCAGAGCTCCTCAGACGAAGAAAGGTAGAAGTCGCCCGGTGCGACATGTTTACAGCGAAACCAGGGCAATTGGGTGAGGGGAATAGTGGAGCCGAGCCCATGGACGACGGTGCGACGCACGAAGCCCGTGGGCTCGCTGGCGGTGCGGGGCACGGCGGGGGTTGGCGAGGGGTACAAAAGAGAGAGGGGATTGCAAGGAGTGTATTGGTGCTCTCGTGCAACACTGCAAGTGGCTGGAAGGTGGTCGGCAATGAGGTGAAGAGACTTAGCCAATGGCCGATTGAGAAAATCCAAAAATTATGAAATATATACTGAAAGATAGATTATGAATTTAGAAACTTGAATTACTTGATTCAGAGTTCGGATGGAGGAGAATGAGTGATTGAAAAATTGGCGGATAAGAAAATTCTGAAAAAGAAAAATCAGGAATATTCTGAAGGAATATTCCAGCATGAACAGTAAAAGACAATAGCCATTTCACTGATTTTTGCCGTGGCGCCGGTGGAAAAAGACATGGGAGGTGGAGCCAACTAGCAAAATGGGTTGCTAAGGACCCGAGGCATATGTAGGAAGTGATGGCACGTCCAACGGAGCACGACGACGACGTGGACGGTGACAACGACATAGGGTTAGATAGAAGAATAATTTTCAGGCAAAGAACATGAAGAAGTAAGGTGAGCACGGCCTAGAACGCGGCGAGGGAAGGCTAAAAAAAATATCAGCTAAGCCTAAAACTCACCGGAGGCGACGCAATCGTCGTTTGAACGACATCGGTACCAAAAAACAAAAAATTCAATATCTTTTTGTTCAGTGAGGCGAAACCAAAACCGTCTAGAGGGAAACTACCTGGGATGGTTTGGCACGTTTTGATGCGAATGGATTGTTGAAAGCATTTCCGGACAAACGGGGATGCGATGTGCCATTTGCGGCCATGGCAAGGTGTCGCGCGCGAATTTTTATGGAAGGTTTTTAGACAACAGAGGGGAGCATGGCGTAGAATGCGTCGAGACGAACTTAACGGCACAGATGGCTAGGCCAACGGACTTTATGCAGCCGATAGGCTGATATCGGCGTTCCGGGCAAACGGAAAGGAGTTACGATGCGAGAGTTGCGACAAAACAAAGAGGAGAGCAGGGGGAACATGATGCTCATCTTGGTTTTGGTCGGGTATGCACGGTTGGCCGGTGGCGATGCGAGGAATGACGACGCGATATGACCCACGGTGGCGACGATGCTTCGGCGATGTTCTGGCGAAGACGAGGTGAGCACCGCGTAGAACGCGACGAGTCGAAGCCAACGGTGTGGTCAAAAGTGGCGGGGCTCCACTAGACGAGGTACAAAAGGCCGAAAAATGACGCTTGGAACACAAAAGTAAAACTTCGATTGCGACCAAGAGAAAAGGAGTGTGGACTTGAGATTTTCGGGGTTGAGTGAGAATGAGAAGGGGCTCACAGTGCTCCCTTTTATAGGGGCTAAGGAGGTCTGAGGTGAGAGATTAAGCAACCATATCTTTGAATGACATGGGTTAATTTCTCGTGAAACGACTCATGAATGAGAGAGGAAACGGTGGAGAAATGGAAGAGTCAAGTGAGAGTAAGTGAATGCAATTGATTTTACAAAAATCTGTTGAGAAAATCAAAAGTTATGGAAGTTTGAATGAAGCTCAGAGAAACACTAATGTCCTCTGTTCGTCTGCACGATACGTGACTGGATGAAGAAGGGAAAAAGAAGGAGAGAGAAAAGATAGAAAAGAAAAAAGAAAAGAAAAAATTCTAAAAAAATTCAAGAAAATTCCAGAAGCATTCTTAGAACATGAAAAGATTAAATAAAAAATCAGAATTAATTGATGTTTATTTTAATTTTTTAAAATTTTTTCTTTTTTGGATTTAAAATAATACAATAAATTACAAATAAAGCTTAAAAATCTTAGAAAAATTCATAGAAGCTTTTAAAACTATTTTGAACTTATGAAAATATTTTCAACAAAAATTTAGATATTTCTCTTTATAAAATATTTTTTTTACAGAAAGGTCTCTTTTTTTAAGCAGAAAAATCAGGTGAGCTAAAATTTTAAAATTCAAGAAACCAAATAATTTTGATTTTTTTTGTTTTAATCTAAATTAGTTATGATCTTATTTATTTTATTTTTATTATTATTTTCTTTTTTAAGAAAAAATTTGGGCTGTTACATGGCTAGTAGGGAGGCATCTAGGTTTGGGCAGGAGGCTACCTTAGTGGTTAGTGTAGCTCGGGAATGGTGGTGATATTTGGCGGCGTAAGTCAGTGATGAGCAAAGGCGGCACACGGTGCCGACAAGGTACAGGCGTCGATGAGTCCGGTCGAGGGTAGGGATGGCGTTGCCTTACTCCGAGGGTGCTTGTAACATTCCAATTTTAGGGATTATGAATATTGTGTAAATAAGGGCATTTTGAATTTTTGGCATTTTTTGACATTTTAAATTTCTAGCTTTTAATGGTTTTTGATTGAGGTTCCAATCAGTAAAAAGAAATTTGTATGTATGTATGTGTGTGTGTGTGTGTGTGTATATATATATATATATAAAATGTTAAAGCAAAGGGAAAAGGGAACACCCAAAAAGGAAAGAATATATTTATAAAAGAAAATTCTAAATTGGAATACGAATCTAAAAAGATGATCCAAGTAATTGTCCAAAAATTCACAAACATAGATTAGCAATATATGTGCAAATCCACCTAATTCCCAAACTTCCAAAAGTCACGCAAATTTTTAAAAAAAGAGGCTTGCCAAATATAGAAATTATAAAAAGAAAAAAATGACAATACTAAAAGGGATACCTTGGAATATTAGGCACAAAATATACGTAAAAATGTATATATGCACCCAAGTCCCAAAAAAATACCAATAGCATTCAAATTACAAATAGAAATCAAATAAAAATGGAAATGGAAAAATTTAAAAGAAAATAAAAAGAAGGGGAGGGATCCAGCTCGCCGGCCTAGCCCAGCTCGGCCATCACCTCTCTTTCTTCCTTCTTCCCCTTGCGCCCACTCTCCCTCTGCGCTCACGCGCGCGCATGCTCGATCGTCTTTCCCCCGGATTCACGCTGCAGTCGGCCCCACACCTGAGCTCCTCTTCGGACCGCTAGGCGATCGTGCGCTACCTTACCCCATCCTGCCTCCATCCCCGTCGTAGCATGCCACCCGCCCCCATTTCCCTCTAAGGCGACCCCCGAGGTAGCCTCATGACGCTCCCTAGATGCTTCCTCCGCGTTTAATTGAATGCTCATGCGCTCTACCGCCATAGCCACTATCGTCCTATTCCGCCGCCGCCTGGGCTCGCCGCCGATCGTGGCTCCAGCCAAATCAGCCGGCGAGACTTCGCCAAGAGGTGGGCGCGGCCGCATGCATTCCATTTTGCAAATGTTCATGGTCGGCCACTGCCTTCACTGCCGGCGATGAGCCTCACCAGCAGCGCCCGGAGGACGATGACACTGTTCATCTCATCTGTCTGATTAGAGGTGTAACTAATTAGCGCTAATGACCTTCGTTAGTTTAAACACTCACTGACTTGTGGGCCCGCTTTAATTAAACCGTTACTCGGTCCCCACCTATCAGTGTCAGAAAGAATAATTAATCCCAGTGGGCCCACCTGTCACTGAAACTGAGGAAAAGTTAATAACCCCTATGGGCCCCATGTGTCAGTGCTTGGCAGTGAGAGAAGTTAATATCACCAGTGGGTCCCACATGTCAGTCATAAATTCCAGTGAGTCCCACTTATCAGTGTAAGTAAAAGAAAAATATTATAATCAATGGACCCCACCTGTCAGTCTCACATACTCTCTCTCCTCAGTATTAATTAATGATTTCTGATTTTATTTTTGGAATTAATTCAGCTGAGAACTTTAAAAATTCATAACTAATTCATTTTAACTTCAAATAAAGTTTGAAAAACTGCTAAATTCATCTAAATGCACCCTCTTTCCAATGGAACCAAAATCATAAATTTTTGAGCTTGTTTGAATTTTTTTACGAGAATTTATTTGGTTATGTTGATTCTTTTTAATTGTTTTAAAAATTTCGTTTATCACAAAATTAGCGTACGAGGCTCAAGAAGAGAAATCCAAGGCAGACGCAAATCAAGACCAGCAAGACCCAGGGAGTTATGACCCCAAGTGAGTCAATACTTTGATCATTTTGAGTTTCCACTTTAGCAAATTATTTGCATTTAAATTATCAAATGCATGCTATTATTTTATGTGTAACTTTATGTTTGTTGTTAATACTTTAGCTAGCTGTCCTTTACTTAAGTGCCACTATTATACATTCCGGCACGCTAAACAGTAAACTTGGTTATATCCCTACGAAAAATTATAATGTTAATCTTTCGAAAATAAATTATGTATATGCATAACGCTTAGCATTGTTTAGATATCGGGGGTGCCTAAATACCCCCAAACCACACATACAATCACAAAAGTGATTTTGGGAAGGTTGTAAATGGAAATGGTCATGTACTTTTTAAATGATTATTATTTTTATGCCCCAAAATCCTTATTGCTTATACGTCTGGGCGGATGGTTCGAGGGTATGGTGCATTGGAGTGTACGAGTGTGTGGTTTGTGGTAGAACCGCCCAGATAACCTAAGGACCAAATCGGGTCATGATCTCCCATTGTAAAATCGTACAGCTACAAGTATGCAAAGTGCAACTTGGCTGAGTAAATCTATCGAACCTCGGACTCATCTCACAGGTAGGGAGGGGAGAAGTGTGGTAATGCAAGGGCCTGTTGTGGCTAAAGGGACACCGAGGGGAGGGTGACTTGTTTTTCTATCTTACTAGCGCTATGGGGAGTGGAGCCTGGAGACGCTAGTAATAGTGAGTAACATCCCGTGCAACGTATAGGACCCACCGCAAGTAGGAGTAGTCCATAGGGTGAGATGAGAACAAAAGGCTAGGTAGTTTGAAAGGTTACTGTGATGATCTACTCAACTGCATGACTAAGGAATCATGTGGGGCATTAAGTGGATTGTCTCTTGTGGTAAAAGTATACACACTCTACAGAGTCAAAACTATTCGAATAGCTATACCCACGGTCAAAGGTGGACATGGGAACTTAAGTTAGATATAGTTCTATTTCAAAAATAATTTTTATGGGAGGTACATGGAAGAAGAATGAAGCACGATGGACAGTCCTGGTTTATGTTGCCCTGAGTGTCGTCCCAGTGATAATGTAAGCGGCTATGACGCTGAAAAGTTATTATATGGTGCAGGTGACATGTAAAGGTGGGTGTAATCTGTACCATTACTATCGTCACAACTCCTTATCAAATATTATGATTTTAGTCCAAATGGCTAAGTCTTAGGCAGTTTTTATATAAGTATGTTACGTCTTTTAAAAGCAAATTTTTAGCAAATAAAATAACCTGAGCTTATCATTTGACAAGCCATGCATGTTAAGTAAGTGTATTCTATGTATTGGCTCGTTGAGCACAGTGGATAGTGTCCTCACCCTCGCATCACCATATACAGAAGCAGGAGGACAAGACCATCATACCTACGAGAATGCACCAAGCCAGGGAGCTGACGACTGCAACTAAGGTGGATTTTTAAATGCCTAGTCCTAAACATGTAGATTTGCTGTAAGGGTGTGCGCCTATATTTCCTAAGATTAGGCAATATAGATGCACACATTTACCCCTAGTCGCCTGCTTGTGGCTATTGGCCCCACCGTTGTTCTCATTTTCAGCTGCTATACTTTTGATCTGTAAGTATTTGGCCTTGTCGGCCTGTTATGTAAAATCGTCGCCCGATATGGCGTATTACAAACTCTGATGTAAATATATTATAGCTTTATGAATATCATATGATCTATGAGATGATAATAGTAATGTACTGTAAGCACTATCTACTGATCTAGGGAATAGTGTGATGGAATCACATGGGATTCTGGATTTCAAATCCGGGTCCGATAGAGCTCCAATCGGCAGGTTACCTGATGACTAGAGTCAGGGAAGATAGTGCCGCCGGCGCTTCTATGGGCAGCTACGAGGCAATTCTTTGTAGTGGGAGGGGGAGTGTGGTGGTGCGGGGTTGCTAGGGGCATGGGTGATACTTTATAGCTGGTGAAGAGGGCTATCTGAGCGGAGACTTATCGTCCTACAGCCGAGCCGGGAGTGAAAAAGAGGGAGGGCTAGACGCGATGGCATTTCTGTGGTTACATGAGAGCGGAGCTACGACAGCGCTGGCGGTCAGCAGCAGCATGGGCGGAGCTACGACAGCCCTCTCGCACTGATCAAACTAGTCCAATCTGTCACTGCCACACGTCGGCCATCCACTGCACGTCCCTAGCTGTCCGATCAAAGTTGTTGTTCAGACCGTTCGAACGTTCGTACCCATCCAGGCCATCCGATCATTTTTTTTGACTGTCCGATCGGCAGCGCTGTTTGCCCAATCTGAACCTACTCGAGCATTGTTCATCTATGCATTCTATTCTCAGCCGTCTGTTGCCTCCCCGAGCCTTGCATCGTTCATCCAATGGTCCAGCTACTGTTCATCATCCTTGAGTTGGACTCCTCCACCTTGTCCTTCACGGACTCTCGCCGCCACTTGCCATCTCCGCCACAGACTCTACTCTATACCTAAGCCCACCTCTCAACATTCATGCATAAAAGCCACACTGCTCCCTTGTGTTCCACACCCTGCAGCCGTCTTTGCCGAGCGTCCTCACCGTTTCGTGCGACACTGCCCTTGCAACTTCACCGTCACTCTCCGTTTCAATCACTGCCGCCTTCATTTTTGCCTTTGGCCATCACCATCAATCTCATGCTAGAGGTCTCCGCTGTCGCTTGTTGTTGTTCACCGACAACCGGTGAGTTCCTGTGCCACCGTCTAGACCAGCCGAACCCCGTCGTCTTGCTCTGCTCTGGCCATTGCGCCGCTCTTTAGTTCACTCACTGCCGCGTCACCCATCGCACACCCATGGCCCTTCAGCCACCGAAGAGACGCCACTGCTGAGCAATGAGTGTCGTCGATCTTCGGACAGTCCGAACCTCTCTATGTCTCCAGACCGTTCGATCATCATTAGACTGTCTGATCAATGTAATTGTTTAGATAGTCTGAACCTCTCCATGCCTCCTCAGCTGTCCGACCGACGGACTGTCTAATCAATCCTCACTTTTCGGCCACTCGATCGCCATCATCGATCGGACTGTTCGATCATCGCTAGCCTAGCTGAGTCTGCCGTCCATGCCAGTTGCCACCTAAGCCCTAATCCTATGTGGTCGCCATGTGTCAGCCACGTCAGCATGCCACGTCAGCATGCCACGTCAGCCCTACCTGCCACCTGTTAGCCACGTGTCCATCACGTCAGCCCTAATCCACTACATCAGTAATCGAGTCACACTGTGCACTATTGCATGAGCCAAGTCTATCGTAGACCAGTCTTTCCATGTACCGAATCCACAACAAAGTAGAATTTTTAAATTTTTAGTATTTTCCTTTAGGGTTAATTTTTCAAGAGCCCGTTCTTCCTCATCCTAACACTGGATGACCCTGTTCTTTTTTCTAAATTCATCTAAAATCAAGCTCTATCTTTTGGTTCTATTTTTGAAGTTTTTGGAGTTTATTTGAATTTTATTTGATTTTATTTTTGTGCTTCATTCTTTTTTCTCTCGTTAGAACGTGTATTCGAAGGAGTAGAAGCATAACCAGAAGATCAAGAATTCATAACTAAGCAAGACCAAGGCATGTCATGTTCGTTGATCATATTGAACCTAGTTTTCAATTTATTATTTATTTATTTATTTATTTGAATGTCATGATATCTTATCACCTTAGGATGGAAAATTTTATTTAGTGATGCAATAACTAGTTTTCACATGGATTGTATTATTAATTTGCTTAGCCATGCTTATAGTCTTATTGGGTTCATCATCACGTGTGATCAATTAATTAATTTTGACTTAATAAGATATTAAATCGTGGTTGATGTCACAGTTATAAAATTTATGTGTCATGACATTGGTGTATCATTGATGATGGTTATACAAAATTATTTTGAAAAGTGGACAATGTTCAGTCATTTCACTCGAGGGGTAGTTATTTTATAAAATTGGGTCAGATAACTTTAAAAAGTGGACAGGTAGTTCACTAGTAGTTTATTAGGTGGATGGTCAGTTTACTTATTGTTTATTTAATTCCTTTGGTTATGTATTTATTATAGTTTTCCTTAAATATTCACTTTCAATCTATTTATTGTATTTACTTTAAATTATTGCTTTTTGTAAAATAACCTTTCAGCCATCCATTAATAAGCTTTGCATATTATATTATACTTTAGTTATAAACGACTTGCTGAGTACCAATGTACTCACGGCTTTATACTTACTGTTGCTTAGTTGAAGAAGAAGAGCTATATCAGCAGGAGATACCTGAAGGAGGATACTTCGACGACTTCGTAGATTAGGATTTCACTTCTCAGTTGATTACCTATGGGTATGTCGAATAATTGCCTTGCTAAATTTTATTTTTTGTTGATAGTTTCTTAAGCCCTTCAAGCTATTAATTATAAGCTTGGTCATAAGGTCGTACTCTAATAATTATTAATATTTGAGTCTTTTTCTTTGCTAATCATGTGATGGTTGATATTTCATCCATGTTTATACTGTGTTCACTAGCTTGATCTTGGACCAGTGTGGTATACACAGACAGTCCGGATTTACATATTCGGGTCTCGACAGGGAAGCCCTTGCTATGGCAGAGCATTGGCAAAGGGAGGAGACGACCTAGGGCTGACCTAGTGAAAGCATTTAGGCCCCTAAAATGATTTTGGTAATTAATAACAATATACGAATATGGGACTAATATGTTTTTTGAGAATTGCATAGGTCAAGTCTCAAAAGTGCATACATGTTGCATGCTAAAGGTTAAAAAGAGGATCAAGATGGATAAAAAACAAAGGTACAAGTAGTATAGGTTCCCTTTTTCATATTGTACAGGTCTTATGAGAAACGTTGGAAGGCCGGATTATAGGATAATTACCATACTATTAAGAGGGATCATAGAAAGTAACTTGATAGCATGTTCTTGTGCCAATTGGATCAATCTAGAATCATGCATGACTTCAAATTAAGTTCGAAAACCAATTGTGCTTTGTCAGAAAAATCGGAAGTACCGATGTGAAAACTGCGGAACTACCGGAGTCTGGTAGTACCGACGTGTAAACAGCGGAACTACCGGACCTCGGTAGTTCCAGAAAATCTAGCGGTATATTTTTTCTAGAGAGCACCCACTTTGGGACTTAGGCTTGCTGAAATTGGTAGTACCGAAAAATACACGATGGAACTACCGCGGTGCGGTAGTACCGCACCGATAAAACGGAACTACTGATGATTGAAACTACCGCATTTACAACAGCAGTAATACCGCACCGACTTTTAACGGCTAGTTCTGACGCTTTGACAGAGCCGTTACTGTGCTACAGTACATTGCGGTAGTATCCCTGATTTTTTAGAATTATTTTTTGTAACGGCTAGTTTTGGTTGGTAAGAGTATAACTCCACCAGCACAAGGACATGTTGCTGAACTTGCATTGAACATCCTTGAGCCTCGAGCATTCGTGGAGCTGGTCTAATTTGTTTAGACTTACCTCAACGTGGACTAGGGGAAACCGGTAAGTTTTTAATCACCACGGTAAAAGATCATGTGTCACTTTGTTATTACTTGTGTGATTCTATCTGTCTCTATATATTTTTATGTTGTGCAATTGATTGTTTTAGAGCCTTGATTAGTTGTTGCTTCTAAGGTGCCTTAGGGTTACTAGAATTATGTAGGCTAAACTGGTGTATCAACTTGTTAGATTATCTTGAAAAATTTTATTACCTTCTATTCACCCCCTCTAGTCGGTCATCCTTGATCCTACACCTAGCCAGGCTGAAAAGGCCAAAGAAAATTCTTTGAGCTAAGCCCATTGTTCATTTTTTTGATTTTTACTAATCCTCAATTATCCAACTTCCCATATTCAATTTTTTCATACGTTCATTAAATTTAATTTTTCATTAGCCTGTGTCTTTTACTGTTCAATTTACAACCAGATTCCTAGTAAGTTCTCCTACCCTAATTACTGGATCATCTTTTCATATTCACCTATAATTTTAGATTTAACTTCTATTAATTCTACCTTCCTTTTTGAATTAGGTTTTCATTATCTTTATTTATTAGAACCTTAACCAAGAATCAAGAAAAATCTAATAAGATGCAACTACAGAGAGAATACATTCCATAAGATTTTTTTGTAATTACATATTGTTTTTATGATTCAAACTTTTGGGATGTCATAAGCCTACCCCTCTTAAAAAGAATCTCGACCTCGGGATTCAGCCTAGTGGGAGAATAGGTAGGGGTAATCCATCCTTAGTTGATCTTCGCGCTCCCAAATGGCTTCATTTTTGGTATGATTTCTCCATTGTACCTTTGCATAGGTGAATGGTCTAACTTCTTGTTGTCTTTTCTACAACATCTAGAATCTTCACGGGGTGCTCCTTGTAGGTTAGGTCACTCTCGAGCTTAATTGTCTCTAGTGGAGTTTGGTCTTCCAGCACCTGAAGGTACTTCTTGAGTTGGGACACGTGGAGGATGTTACGTACATCGGCTAAACTCATAGGTAGGTCTAGCTAGTAAGCTACTTCTCCTTTCTTGGCCACGATTAGGATGGCCCAACATATCGTGGAGCGAGCTTGCCTTTAACTTTGAACATTCTAACTCCTCACAAGGGTGACACCTTCAGGTAGGCATAATCTCCGATTTCAAAACTTAATGGCCTGTGCCTTTTGTTAGCATAACTCTTCTATCTAGATTGAGCTACCTATAATCAATCCCTAATCAGGTGGACTCTTCAACCTGTTGCAACGTTTCTGGTCCAAAGATGGAGCCCTCTCCTACTTCTGACTAGTGCAGAAGGTTCAGCATTTCATTCCATATAAAGTTTCAAATGGGGACATCTTTAGGCTAGCTTGATAACCATTGTTGTAGGTAAATTTAGCATAGGGTAGGCATTTCTCCCAATCCATGGTGAATTCTAGAGCGCATGCTCGAAGCATATTCTCTAGTATTTGATTTACCCTTTTTGTTTGACTATCTGTTTATGGGTCGTAGGTGATACTAAAATCCAGATGAGTACCGAGAGCTTCATGAAGGCTAGCCCAAAAGTGCGAGGTAAATTGAGAACCTTTGATCCGAGACTATTCTTTTTAGTACACCATGCAAACACATGATGAGGGACATGTACAACTAGGCCAACTTATTTCCTTTATAGGTAATCTTGATAGAGATAAAGTGGGTGACTTTAGTCAGTCTATCTATTACAACCCATACAGAGTCGTTCCTTGATTTGGTTCGCGATAACCCAGTGATGAAGTCCATTCCAACCTCTTCCCATTCCACTAGGGTATTTGCAATGGCTGCAATAAACTTGCCGACCTCTAATATTCGGCTTTCACTCTTTGGTGCACATCACAGCAAGTGACATGTTCTGCAATGTCTCTCTTCATGCAGGGCCACCAGTACCATTGCTTTAGATCCTGGTACATTTTGGTACTCTCGGGGTGAAGGAAATAAGTGGAGCTGTGGGCTTTCTTGAGTATTAGATCCTTAAGGTCATTTTGGTTGGGAACAAAGATGCGCTTCCCGTATCTCAGGGCTCCTTGTTGGTTTTTAGTCATTTTTGGAGCCTTCCTTTTCACCATTAGGCTCTTTAGTCTTAGGGCAGTTGAATGCTCCTTCTACGCAGTTACAATCTGCTCCTCTATGTTTTGTTGTAGCTCCATGGTTGCTATCGTGCCTCGTTCTACTCTCTCAAGATTGAGCACCATTAGTTCTTTATGGAGCTTAGGCTATTACTCTTGAACCATGAGATTATTGTCGTAGGCTTTGTGACTTAGGGCATCAGCTACCACATTAGCCTTGCCAAGGTGATAGTTGTGATGTCCTGAAAAAATGAATTTTGGAAAATGTATGTTTTGGACATGTTTTGAATTTTTGTAGTTTTGGTTATTCTGATTTTATGGATTACTTTGGTTTTGATCAAGGTTTCATTAAATAGCACAACAAATGTGTATTCATACACACATATATACACACACACACACATTTATATGACACTAAAATATAAAATAAACAAGGGAACTCCAAAAAGGAAAGAGAATATCTAATAGAAGAAAATTATAAACAAAAGGACGAATCTGAAAAGATGATCTGAAACTTATCCAGAAATTGCCAAAATTCCTAACAAAATAATTAGACAATAGTGAATACCCAAGTTGTAGTCCTTGATTAGCTTCAACCATCTCCTTTGCCTCAGGTTGAGATCTGACTATGTGAATATGTATTTGAGACTCTTATGGTTGGTATATATATCACAGTAGTTACCAATTAAGTAATGCTGCTATATCTTTAGGGTATGCACTACTGATGCTAGCTCCAGGTTATGGGTAGGGTAATTTGCTTCATGAGGGTGAAGCTGTCTAGATGCATATGCCACGACTTTGCCCCCTTGCATCAGTACACACCCAAGGCCTTGGCGTGAGACATCACGATATACCTAAAAGTCCTTGTGTATGTCTGGTAGGACCAATATGAGGGTGGAGGTTAGCTTTCTCTTTAATTCTTGAAAACTTTCTTCACAAGCCTTTGTCCATTCGAATTTTTCCTCATTCTTGAGTAGTTGTGTCGGTAGCTTGGCAATCCGGGAGAACCCTTCTATAAATCTCGATAGTACCCTACCAGCCCTAGAAAACTTCTCATTTCGGTGATGGTAGTGGGTTGCTTCTACTCCACGACAGTTTGTAAATGAGCTCAAAGGTCTTGGCATATCACTAACCGATGTTGATATTGTGAGTAAGATGCTTAGGGCGTTGACGAAAAAATACAAGACATTGGTGCACTCTTCCTCAACTCTCCCGAGATGGGTAGAATGACACCAACACAACTCTTAGAAAACTTCATCACCAACAAGTTGTACAAGAAGTATAAGGAGCAGCTCATAGAGCAATCATCCTCCAAAGGGAAGAAGATAACCGCTTTCAAGGCCAAGGCGGTATCAAGTGACGAGTCCGAAGATGACGAAAATGACTCCGAAGAGGAGTTGGCTCTTCTTGTAAGAAGGATGAAAAAATTTATGAAGAGACGCTTATATCGAAGTGCAAGTCATGAGAAGAGTAAGAAGGGTCATTCACACGATCACAAGCGCTATAGCAACATTCGATGCTCTAAGTGTGATGAGAAGGGGCACATAGTCTCTCAATGCTCAACAAAGAAGAATGACAAGGGCAAATTGTCAAAGAAGAAGGAGTTCAATGGCAAGAAGGAGCTTTTCAAGAAGCTTCACAAGGAGGGCAAAAATGAAGCCCACATTGGAGAGTGGAACTCCGATGAGAAGTATATAGACTCTGACTCCGATGAGGAGGAGTCTCCCAAAAAGAATGGACTAGTCAGAATTGTAATCAATGAAGCTCCATCCCTCTTCTCATCTCCAACGTGCCTAATGGCAAAAGGAGAGAAGGTAAATTCTTTAGATGATAATGAGCCTTCTTATGATGAGCTAATGGATATGCTAATTGAGTCGAATGAATTTCTTAAAAAAGAAAATTTAAAATTTAAAACCTTAAAGAAGGAGCATATCTCTCTTACGAATTCTTATGAAAAATTGAAAGAATCTCATGATTTACTTATTCATGATGCCATGCTTAGTGTAAAAATGCCTAAAACTAGCATATCTACTTCATGTGATGATTTGATCAACATGTTATGTTCTAAAATTGATTCAACTGTTAATTCTTGCAAAGATAAACTCCTTGTTGAAAATATTGAATTAAAAAAGCAAGTGACCAAGCTAAACAAGAGTTTGAAAAGGTGCTGCCAGGGTAAGGACACCCTTGACAAGTTATTAAGTAAGCAAAGGTGCTTATTTAATAAAGAAAGTCTTAGGTATGTATTCATGAAAGGTAAGAAACCGACAAATAAGTCTACAAGATTTGTTAAGCAAAATGGTAAGTATTGTCAAAAATGCCAGAAAATAGGACATGAGCAACAAAATTGTCCATTGGATAAGACTCGCTCTATTGGATTATATGATTCTTGTTATATATGTAAGAAATCCAAAAATAGTAGCATTATTGCAAAATTTATTGGAACTTCTATTCTAGATGCTAAGAGTAAAGCTATTTGGGTGCCCAAAGCACTAATTGCTAACATTCAAGAATCCAAGCAAATTTGGGTACCTAAAAGATCTTAACTCTCTTTTAGGTGAACTACGAAACCGGTGAACGGCATTGGGTGCTTGATAGCGGGTGCACTCAACACATGACCGGAGACCAAAAAATGTTCTTCACATATGAAAGTGGAAGCAATGAGAATATCACATTTGGGGACAATAGCAAAGGAAAAGTATTGGGATTGGGTAAAATTGCTATCTTAAATGACGTTTCAATTTCTAATGTATCTCTCATGGAAACATTAAATTTTAACTTGCTATCCGTTGCTCAATTGTGTAATCTAGGATTAATATGCTCTTTTTCTAAAAAAATGATATTACTATTTCAAAAGAAAAGAACAAGGAACTTGTTTTCAAAGGTTTTAGATTTGGAAATCTTTATTTGTTAGATTTCACGTCGAGTAATTCAGGGTTAAAAATATGTTTATTAGTAAAAACCTCTTTGGGTTGGTTGTGGCATAGAAGGTTGGGTTATGTGGGTATGATTCAACTCAAAAGGCTTTTTAAACATGATCTAGTTGTTGGCTTAAAAGATATAAAGTTTGAGAAAAATAAATTTTGCAGCGCTTGCTAAGCTGGGAGCAAGTGGCAAATTCTTATCTTTCTAAAATTATCATATCAACATCTAGACCATTAAAGCTCTTACATATGGATTTGTTCAGGCTAATAACTTATAAGAGTATTGGGGGTAATAGCTATTGTCTAGTCATTGTAGATGATCACTCGAGATATACATGAGCATTCTTCTTAAATGACCAAAGTGAAGCCTCCGAAGTTTTCAAAAGCTTTACAAAAAGAGCCCAAAATAAATTTGATTTTAAAATAAAGAAAATTAAAAGTGACAATGTTTCCGAGTTCAAGAATGCCAAAATTAAAGATTTTTGTGATGAACTTGAAATAAAGCATGAGGTTTTCACAACCTACACTTCGGAGCAAAATAGAGTTGTAGAAAGGAAAAATCGAACATTAATTGAAATGTCTAGGGCAATGCTTGATGAATATAATACTTCTGACATATTTTGGGTGGAAGCTATTAATACCGCTTGTCTTGGCACAAATCGTCTTTATTTGCATCATCTTTTTAAAAAGACTATCTATGAACTTTTTATAGGAAGAAGGCCAAACACCTCTTACTTTAGAGTGTTTGGATGTAAATGTTATATTTTGAGAAATGGTGTTCAACTCTTCAAATTTTAAAGTCGATGTGATGAAGGCTTCTTGCTTGGTTATTCATCTAATAGCAAATCATATCGAGTCTTCAATAAGAACTTCAGTTTAGTTGAAAAATCATGTGACGTTCAATTTGATGAAACTAATGGTTCTCAAGAAGAGCAAAAAAATTTGGATGATGTAGGTGATAACTGATGAAGGACTAAGACGAGCAATAGAGAACATGCAAATTGATAGTATTAAACCAAAGGAAGATACAAATAACTTACCCTCATCAAAACAAATTGATAGACAATATTCAAGTTCAAAATATGGAAGAAAAGGAAGTGCAACCTCTATCTTTCAAGATCCACAATGCCATATCGAAAGATTATCCAATAAATCAAATATTGGGTGACGTGAGTAAAGGTGTTCAAACTCAATCTAGAATAGCTTTATTTTGTGAACATTACTCTTTTGTTTCCTCTCTTGAACTCAAAACTGTAGATGATGCTCTACATGATCCCGATTGGGTAATTGCCTATAATATCCTAAACGTCTTTGCGGCGTCCCTGAGAATATTTAGCGGAATCACGGAGTTTCTCAGTTTTTCAGTAAATCGTGGGAGACGGTAATTGTTTAAAGAGAAAAATAATATTATTAATAATAAAATAAGCTATTTTTAGAGAGAGGGAGGCCTCCCACATTTGGGCCCAGAGTAGCCCACTAGGCCCAGCTGCCCTTCCCCCATTTTTTCCCTAAACCTTAGCCACCCACCCTCCCACCCCTTGTGGTCGACCCCCTGCCCCCTTGCACCCCTCTCTGCTCTCTCTCTCCCTGATCTCTCCTAACGGCCGAGATGTGCCGCTCGGTTCGGATAGTCCGAACGTCTTCGCACCTCCGCCACCGTCCGATCAACGTTGGACCGTCCGATCCTCCTAATAGTTGGACAGTTCGATTATTGCATCTTCGTGGTCGTCCGATCGATGGCGGACCATCCGATTGAAGTTATCGCCGGATAGTCTAAACGTCACCGTCGTCGCAGCCGTTCGATCGTCAAATAGTTCGATCGTCGTCGCTTCGCAACTGCCCGATCGTCTTCATCCAGATCGTTGCCTCCTTGCCGAGTCAGCCCTAGCCAAGTCATCGCCACCTCAGTAGCTACCTCAGCCCCAGTGCCACGTCAGCTGCCACGTCAGCCATGCCACGTGTCAGCACCGCAGCCTGCCATGTCAGCAACCCCACGCACTGTTCCGTGGACCGAGTCCACCGTGAATCCGTTCTTCCGTGCACCGAGTCCATAGCATAGTAATTTTTCTGAATTTTCAACATTTTCTTTAAGAATAAATTTTCCGAGAGCACGTTCTCCCTCGTCCTAACTCCGATTGACTCCGTTCTTTTTTTCTAAATTCATCAAAAATCGAGCTCTATCTGTTGGTTCTAGTTTCAAGGTTTTTGAAGTTCATTTGACTTTTATTTGATTACTTTTATTGTTTTGATCGCTTTCTCTCTCGTTAGATCCCGATTTCGGTGGAGTAGGAGCGACGCCAGAAGACGCCGAGTACCTCACTGAGCATAACCAAGGTAAGTCATAACCTTTGATCATGTTGAACCTAGATTTTAATCTATTATTTATCTACTTTGTTTTAAATTATTCTGCATCGCTATTTTAATACAACCTTTGTACTTGGTAGTTATTACCCCATTTGATTAAATTTCTCTTTGATAAATTGGTACACTATGATGCCATTGTCACCATAGGTTGAAAAATTTACTAGTGATGTTATGTTAGATATCACATAGGTTGTACGATTAGAATGCTTAGCCTACTTTATTCACGAAAGGGTTTATCATCGCATGTAATTAATTAGTTTGACTTAATGAAATATGAAACCGTGGCTGATACACCATGATTTTTATTATTTCGTTTTTTATTTTTTCTGTTTTTTTATTTTTTGGGTATTTGGTTTTTTTTCTGTATTCCTTTGCATTGTCCGTGATGGGTTAATATGGTTTTTCTATTTTTAATTTTTTTAAATTATATCAAATAAATCAACTCAACTACAGTAACAAAAATAAATCAGTTACAGTAAAAAAATCATATACCGCCGTTATTCTGAACATATTCACTTCGTTGGGAGAAGACTCGCAACTTCGTTGTTTTCCTAGCAACATTGGCAGTCTTGGGGAAAGGCTTCAAGTGTATCTGGGTTTCAATATTTCGTTGCTGCACTACACTTTTGCAAAGAACTGGGCCAAGTTCACTAGGCCGAAATAGTGGAGTTTGGGGGAAACAGATTTTTAAGTTATTTTTCTGCGATGGGCTTTTTTTTCAAGAGCTACAGCAACATATGTAACGAATTCTCCCAAGCACCGATAGTTTTGAGTTCGTCAGAGAATCTTTGCAGTAAAAAGAAAGCAACAAAAAAAAAGTGAATAAAAAATGACGAGATTACAGAACAGATCTTAAAAGAAGATGCTGAGATAGTAGCAGCTTTAGCCATTGGATCGAGAGTCCATAAGCCTAGGTAGGATCAAACAACATGCCACAGATTTATTCCAATTCAGTTGTGCACTACTATACTAGCTATCACGCCAAAACGTCTTCAAACATCACAGAACAAGCTTGAGCGTATTCACCTGGAAGATAGAGCTCTACCAGCAAATACAAACTCGTCGATACCGCAATCGCATTAGAGATTCATCGCTGCTAGGTCATTTGACTGGCAGGTTCTAGGCGCGCACAGACGCACAGATAGATGCTGCATCCACACAACTCACCCCGGACAAGACGCAGCCACGAGTCTTGCAACCAAGTGGCATGATGCTCCCTACACATGAATAATTACCACAGGGACGTGCGAATATTTAAAAGGGAGGACAAGCAATGCCAGAAAGCTCCATGTGCGACTGGCATTTTCTTCAAGTTGCACAAAGAATCATCCAACCAAGTCTTAACAAAAAGGGGGAAAAAGAGAAAAGGACCAATCAAAACGGCCGATGATATTAGACCGAACCCAAGGTGATCCTGCAGCTTAAATTCTCGCTCATCTAGAAGAGAACAATCACAGAGCATCAGGCATGAGGTGCATAAAGCAAATGATTACAGGGAAAATAGCACACGACTTATTCAAAGCAATTTCTCGTCTCCCAAAAGACATTATTGGTTGCAGCTAACACGTGTAGCAGTTTAACCCACTTCAAAATTGAAATCAAGTAATGCAACCTTCAGGAGGACAAAATTCAAGTAATCGACTACAGTCTTCTAAGCCATGTTAAGGCCCTGTTTATTTAGGTTTTTTCTCTGACTTAAAAGCAAAAAAAGCTAAAGTCTAAACAAACAGGGGGCTTTTTTACTGTTAAGGCCGCCACTTCTCCCCCCTGACGCGATCGACCTCGTCGCCTCCTTCTCCCTCGACGCGGCCGCCCTGTCACCTTCACCGTCGTGGCCCCTCGTCGCCTCCTTCTCCCCCAACGCCACCGCCCGGTCGCCTTCACCGTCGCGGCCCCTCGTTGCTTCCTTCTCCCCCGACGCCGCCGCTCCCGTTGCCTTCTTCTCCCCCAACGGCGCCGCCCCGTCGCCTTCACCGCCGCGGCCGCTCGTCGCCTCCTTCTCCCTCAACGGCGCCGCCCCGTCACCTACACCGCCGCGGCCCCTCGTCACCTTCTCCCCCGACGCTGCCGCCCTCATTGCCTCCTTCTCCCCCAACGGCGCTGCCCTGTCACCTTCACCGCTGCGGCCCCTCGTCGCCTCCTTCTCCCCCAACGCCGTCAACCCCATTGCCTCCTTCTGCCCTAACACCGCCGCCCCCGTCACCTCCTTGGGTCTAGCTGTCCTATGGGCCACCGGCTACCTCCTGCTCTTTGACCTCGTCATTGCTATCCCAGGGTCGTCGGCTTGGGATCTGGCACCCTTGAGCCCGCTGTCGTTGTCACCTCCTCGCCATGGCGAGCACGGCCTCAGTTTCTTGCCGTCCCCGGGGTCGTCGGCTTGGGATCTAGTGCCCTCGCCCACCATCCTTGTCACCTCCCAGCCATGGCGAGCACGGCCTCAGATTTTGTTTGTCAATTGATCACTTGTTCGTCAATTGGTCGCTTGTTGTTCGTCAATTAGCCTCAGAGCATGGCCGCCTGTTCGTCAATTGGTTTCAGTTCCTGCTGTTCCCCAAATTTTTGTTGATCAATGAAATCAATTGCTTGTTTGATGTTCATCAACAAATATGCTAATTAATTCACTCGTTTGTTGCAATGACAAATACGCTGGTTAATTCACTCGTTTGTTGTTCATAACAAATACGCTTATTAATTCACTCATCTGTAGTTCATAAACAAATACGATTTGTATTGGATTTTGATGAGCAGTAAGGAACAGAGTAATATGGATAGAATGCAACAGAAATGGAAAGTTTGAAATAGATTAACTTTTTCGGTGAATGAACAAGTGGTAACTTGTATAAGGGTATTGCAGACTTTTCAACTTGAAGCCATAGCTTAGGAGGTCGGAAAAATAAGGTTACCAAACACACTGGTTTGGCTTAAAAGCATAATGCTTATAAGCTGTTTAAGCCAAGAAGCCAGCTTTAAACTAAAAGCTAAAAAGCCTAAGCCTAAACAACCAGGGCTTAAAATCCCTCACTCCTCACTCCTCACTCCTCATACAGTAAACAATAGTGATGGATTCAATCAATGAATCTAAAATAGCATTAATCAGGATTCCGATTTCCTCTTCCAATCCAAAATGGCAGCCAGAACATATTGCAGATATAGTAGTCAAACAAACTCATTCTAGAGTATCCGACTCTGGTGCAGAATTTGCTGCCTTTCGTTACACCACAACATCAAGGAAACAAGAGCTACAATTTCCTTCCATTCAACTAAAATCACAAACAGAAGCAAGATAGCATACAACAGCCTTCCTACTGACCCAGTATCGATGATACATTATATCAGCAAAATAAGGGGATCAAGATATCTGAACTAAAATTACAAACAAAAGAGAAGGGCCCGATAAAAAATAATCCAGCAAATGACAAATGCAATCATTTGTATAGTTACAACATGACTACTACAAACCAGAAAAGGAGGGATCATAGATATCAAGCATCACAGGATAACCACAATAGTGGCAATATAAAAACACCACATGTTGTTTGAGCAATACAAGCAACATGATAGTGATAATTAGTTAACTAGAGAACAGTTTGAAACACCAATTGCGTCAAAGGTAGATAGTCATAACAAAGATGGCGCACCCATTACCCCATGAATGCCTAAACCAAACCCACCAGAAATGTCCAACGTAGTAACAGGGTACAGACAGCTAGACCAGAGCAATGCAAAGGGAATTTCAATACCCTTAAGAGTTACTCCCTCACAAGGACAGTTCAGCCTTACGCAAAAGCACAAAACCATTTAATACAGAAGGACAAAATCCCCTAGTTGTCAAATTGCATTGAACTATCATGCTATAAAAAGGAATTTCCCCAATAGCAACATGCAAATCTAAAGACAGGCACCTGTGATCCCTCTCATGCTGTTACTAATCGAACCAAAAATGAATGAATCAAAATCATACAATTCCCTGATCCCATGTTACATACAGGACCAACGTTCCCCGGAATGCAGCAGCTCAAATCGATACAGGAGAACAACAGAAACCAATTGAACACGAAAAAGATTAGAATAAAATTAGATCATACCCATTATACAAAAAGAGCGATTTGATTCAGAACTTGCCATATCATCATATGGACCACAATTATTGGGCAGAAGCGCCCCCCAATCCTTCTACACAGGTGTCAGGAAGATCACACACAACATAATATACCATGATTATATCGTCACAAATAGGCTAGTCATAAGGACAAGCAAATAACAGTACCATCATTATCATCATCACAATAATAGAAACAAACAGCGATTGTTTGTTGTATACCATCGCCGCCGAGCCGAGCCAACCGGCCGCGCGCACGCAGAGGCGGAGGAGACGCAAAGGAGAGGATAAGATCAGATCTTGTCGATGTCCTCGTCCTCGAACTGGATGTAGTCGTCCTGCGCGGCGGAGTCCTCCTCGTCGACGACGCCCTCGTTAAGGCGGACATTGTCGGGGATCTCGCCGTAGGCCTTGAGCAGCCTGGCCTCGTCGTTCATGTACTTGAGGATGACATCGGCCTTGTCGTCCTGGTAGTCGCGGAGCCCGACGAGGACGATGTCCCCGGCGGCGATCCAGACCTTCTTGTGCATCTTGCCCCGGATGTGGCAGAGGCGCTTGGTTCCGTCGATGCACTGCGCCTCGCAGCGGCCGTTGCCGAGCATGCGGGTCACCTGCGCGTACTCCTGCCCGTCCTCCTTGAACACCAGCTCCCGCTTGTCGTCGTCCGCCTCGTTCTTCCCGCGCTTGCGGTTCTTGCCTCCCTTCCCCTTGTTCTTCGGCATCCTCCCACTCCGCGCTCACGAAACCCTAGCCCGAACGATCGAGGGGACCTTGGGAATTTGGTTGCGTCTGGTTTGCGCGCTGCGCTTTGGGGAGGAAAATGGAGAGGTACGGAGCATTTTGTTTGCTTTATTATCATTATTGAGAGGAGGCGGCGGGGGAGGGGTGGGGGATCTGGACCGTTGGATGTAGGGTTGGGAGGGGATTAACGGTGGGGATTGGGTCGTCGAGTTACCGACCGACTCGGGGACGCGTTGGTCGGGGATGTCGGCCCACCGGCCGGGACTACCGGTGCAGGAATCCGTGTCTTCTTTTTCTTCTGTTTGGAGACGCGGATACGTGGTGGGCACTCCAGCCGTCCAGCGGTGGAGCTGACAAGCGAAACTGATCAGGTTACTACGCAATTCATAATACTCTGTCCTCTCTTTTTTATTTTACTTCTTACAATTCGAACGGTCAAATTCTCTAAAGTCAAAAACCATTTAGATTAGCTACACAAAAATTATATCATTAGATTTATCGTTAAAAACACTTTCATAATATTACAATTTTATTAATATATTTTAGTATATAGTTATGAAAAGTAGTGATTAAAGTTGTATCTTGAAGACCTAGAAAATAAAAAACATCCAATGAAAAAGAACGGAGGAAGGGAGTAAGAGTATATAAAATTAGTCGGTAGGCCTAAGCTATGGTGGGTTGCTAAGTAATGCAAAATCAATTAGCTATCGGCCTAGGTTGGAAAAAATTAAGGTTTGAGTTTATGTGGTTAAATTTTTTTGACCTTAAGACTTCCCCTAATTTCATAGCCATATCCTCTGCTAAGATGAGAGAGCAGATTAAAATGATCTATTCAGGGAAGTCCAGCCAAAAGGCAGAGGTGTCCTCAATCCTAGCTGTTATCTCCCCAAAAGAGAGGATTGAAAGAATTAAAGTAAAAATGATAATCTTTTTCATGGATTGTATATTTTCTAGTTGGTATGTCGCAAGGCTTTTATGATGTGCAGTTGGGTCAGAGAGTGGCAAGCTATCAGAGAGATCGGGGGATCATCCTCGAGTCTATAACATCCTGATTTTCAGTACCTTTTTAAATTTTTAAAAATAAAATTAACCATTTTAGATTTTTCTTGAATTAATTAAAGCTTAATATAAATTTTCTAAAAATAAAAAGATTTAATATAAATAAAATAAACTTCAATTAATTAGAAACCTATTCTATTTTGCAAGAAATTTTTCTATATTTTCTTAGATTTATTTGGATTTATTTGCTATTTCTTTGAGATCAATTTAGATTCTAAAAAAATTCCAAATTCCTCAAGGTCACACATCCTAGAAGTGCTCCAAAGCTAGCACGCTTAACTTTAAGTTCTTATAAAATTCCCTACAGGATTTCCATTCTAATTCGTTTCACCCTTCTCTTTTTTATCTCTTCTTCCTTGGATTAATGTTCTTCTTCCTACTCGGCCAAACAGAGCTACAGGCTAGCAGCCGAACGCCATGGACCTCCAAGCCCGAAACCAACCAAAGCCTCATCTCCACTACTTGCCAAAATAAGAGGTGTCCTAATGTAACATCCTGTTTTTTGTCAATTTTAAAGCCAGGATTTTAAATAAATTTTCTGCAATTTTCTGAATTTAATTCAAGCTTCAAATGAATTTTTTAGAATTTTTAAAGATTTAATATGATTAAAATAAACATTAACATAAGCTGGAAATATTTTATTTGGATTCTTCAGGTCTCAAGGAATTTTTTGGTATTTTTGGTGAATTTTTCGGTTTTATTTGCTATTTTCTAGAGCTCTTTGAAGTTTATTTGAATTTCTGGAAAAAGAAAAGAAATTAGAAAACCTCCCCGCCACCCGATCTTCCCCTTCCTCCACGCGTCGCGCATCCCCGCGCTCGCGCGCCTCTCCCGCTCGATCCGCCGCTGCCACGCGCCGCGCATCCGCTACGACACGCGCGGCACCGACTCGCCGCCCGCGCTCGCTCGCACCGCCTCAACCGCCTGATCGCGCGCCGCGCTCGATCTCCGCTCGTCGCTTCGCGCGCCACGCGAACCTAACCCTAACCGCGTGCATCCATGACCATCGGACGTCTGCGCTCGCATCCCAACGTCCAAACCGCGCGTTGCAAACCGCCGCCGATCCGACGGGATGGCCTCGGTTCGCGTGTTAAAACCCCGTTGCCCACCTTGGTTCGCGTGTCGTTCGTCGCGCCGCCAACCCTAGCTTCTCGCCTCCACGCGCCCGCGCCGCCGTTCCCGAGCCACCTCGCGCCGTCGCTGCGCGCCCGTGCGTCGCTTTGCCGCCGCGAGTCGCCGCCGCTGCCGCTTTCACGGTGAGCCCTCCGCGCCGTCCTCGGCGCTGCGTCCGTCCGCCGCCCTGCGTCGCCGCGTCGCGAGCCGCCGCTTCGCCGCCTCGCGCCGCGCTCGCGCCGTGCGTGACGCCTCGCGCCGCGCGCCGCCGCCACGCGCCGCAGATCCGCTCCCCACGCCGGCCACGCGTCGACATTGCCTTCGCTCCCGCGCTACCCCGCTCCCGCGCCGCCGCATCTCCGCCGCCCGCTCAGATCTGAGCCGAGGGCTCAGATCCGGCCGCGTGCCCACGCCCCCGCCGTCGTCAGCGCCACGTCAGCCGGAACCCGTCCCCCGGGTGCCACGTTGGCGCCACATCACCCCCGTGCCACGTGGCGGCAGATATGCCGCCACGTCGATCCCCTAGCGTGCGCGCCGACGCGCGCCCCGTGCACTGTTTCGTGGACCGAGTCCACAGTGGACCCGGTTTCCCGTGCGCCCGGTCCACAGCACAGTAACTTTTCTGAATTTCTCGATTTAATTTTAGGTTAACTTTTCCGGGAGCCCGTTCTCCTCCGTCTTAGCTCCGATTGACCCCGTTCTTTTTTCTAAATTCATCTAAAATTGAGCTCTAGCTATTGGTTCTGGTTTTGTGAATTTTGGAGTTCATTTGCTTATCATTTTATGTTTTTCTTTGGTTTCGATCGTTTTCTCTCTCGCTAGATTCGAATTCCGGAGGAGTAGGTTCCACGCCCGAAGACCAGGAGTACCTCGCTGAGCGTACCCAAGGCAAGTCGTGTCCTTTGATCATGTTGAACCCAGTTTACCATCTATTATTTAATTATTTTGTTTTCAATTACATCGCATCGCTATTTTTATTCAATCCTTTGCACTGGTAGTTATCGTCCCAATTGAGATTATACCTCCTTGATACTTTGGAATGCCATGATACCATTGTCACCATAGGATGAGAAACTTATTAGTGATGTATGATTATTGTCACATGGGTTGTACGAGTAGATGCTTAGTGTTGCTTATAATTGCGAATGGTCTTATCATCACATGTTAACCTTTAATTTGATTTAATGATATATGGAATTGTGGTTGGTGCCACGTTTAATAAAATTTGTGCCACGTCATTGGTGTGACGTTGGTTTGGTTATACAAATATATTTTTTGCACTCGGACGAGTGATCGTGCAGTAAAGGGGGGAGTACAGTTGTACTTTGGGGGATGTGGTAGTCTCGTCCGGGTAATGTTAAGGACTTAACTTTGTGCGCCATTGATCTGAGCTTAATCGTGCAAACCACATGTCTATTATGGGATGGACCTGGTTGATTAATTTGTAATACCTCAATTCCAATTCTGCCATCGTGATGAACATGGTTGCTGATTTCCATGTGGCGCAAGGGGGGTGTGATGCGAAACCCTAGCGGGCAGGATTGAGTTGAGGTAGAGCATTGTAAAGACCTTGTTGTGATTACCTTAGGCCTAGGCTAATCACATCGTGTGGGTACAGTTGTGCAACCTCTGCAGAGTATAAAACTATTCGAATAGCCGCGTCCTCGGTCATGGACATTGCTCGGTGATTTCACATGAGGGTTAGTGTTTTCACTTATAACTTGGTGGTTTATGTTGGGAGTGGACAGGTAGTTCACTTTGGGTTTAGCTTGTGAATTGGTGTTCACAAGTGGTTCATGTTTATTCCTTTGATTATTTATTATTATTGTTTTCAGTTAACTTTCGCTTTTAAGTTATTTATATTATTTCATTGTGAAATACCTTTATGCAAATTAACCTTTCAGCCTTTCTTTGGTAAGCCTTGCATATTATATTGCATTCATTTGTTACAAACGACTTGCTGAGTATCAATGTACTCACGACTTTACGCCTATGTTGCTCAGTTGAGGGAGAGGAGTACTATCAGCAGGAGGTTCCAGAAGGAGAGTACTACGACGACTTCACGGATTAGGCTTCGTTCTCCACTCGATAGCCTGTGAGCTTATCGATTGGCTGCTACGCTTTATTTTGGATTTCCGCTGCTATTTTTGTTAAGCCCTTCCGGCTAGAGATATTGTAAGCTTGACCATAAGGTCGTACCTTTGATATTTTATCGATATTCGAGTTTTCCTTTATTATTATCGTGTTTATGACTGTGATGACATCTATGTTTGACTGTGTGCACTAGCGTGATCCTGGACTAGTGCAGTTTACACAGAGAGACCGAATTTGCATATTCGGGTCTCGACACCCAAACTAAGCAAGCAATCCACCCCTTATGGACTCTTTGTGATTTAAATCGTCGGTTTTCCTTTTTATCTTCAAAAGTCCCAAACCGAGTCAAAACCAACCCCAACAAATTTGTATCAGTTTTCAACCTTGCCAAGCCTTTAAATACAAACCCTGTGACCTTTCTCAACCCCTCAAACCCTCGACAACTCTCCCAAAGCCCCATAACACTGGCGTCTCCGCGAGTCCGTTGCTCTCGAAATCGCTCAACGTCCCGACTGATGTTCCGTGCACTCCCATGAAAATCTTTACAATCATTTTATGTCACATCATGTTCCCATATATCATCCACCTCCTTGTCGAATTAATTTGGTTTTAATGCAGCCTATCACCCAAAATCGAGTTTTTCCCAAAATCGATCTACACCATCCCCATTGTTGATTTGTCGCCATCGGTGAGCTTTAGCACGTGCCATCACCACCGTAAGATTCATCTCGTCGTGTTCTATATGGTGCTTCCCTCGCTTTCCCAAAAACTTGTCCAAATTTATCATCTCCGACACCTAGCCATGGCCGCCTAGGACATCTCGCGCTCCCATCTATCTGGTGAGATTTTCTTCAATCCTTCTATAACAAAATGTGTTCTATATTTCCATATAGTTATCCTTTAGGTAGATTTGGTTTTCTTTCACTGAGTACCGAGATCCAAAGTTTTTCCTTTTTTCCCATCGATGTCGTTCAATCATCGATTGTGTCATCTTCGGTGAGTTCCCAGCTTAGTCAACCACTTTTCTAGCTTCACCATACCGTGTTCTAGCCCATGCTCACACTATTTCCCCATGTCCCCCCACCAGAGCAACGCTGCCTCTTAGCTCACCCTATGCCATTGCCCCTTGGCCATTCCTATTGCCACACTGCGTTCCTAGCTATGTCGCCACCACCCATATGCTCCTCAGGTCCATAGAAACCTATTTTGCTAGTTGGTTTCACCCCCCAAGCCTTCCCTCACTGGAGTCTCCACCCTCTCTATGCACCATGGAAGCTCTCTATTCAGCTGCTCTGTTAGCTCTTCTATCAAATGCTTTGAGTCTATGATGGATAGATCTCACTTGTCATACACTAGCCTTTCTCCAAAAATCAGCAAAAATGAAGATGCCAGGGAATATTCTCTCGTTTGAGAATTTCTAGAATTTTCTTTCCATTAAATGTTCCGATTGCACGTTCTCCTCTGTCCAAACTCCAACTGATTCGATCCTTTTTCTTAAATTCATCTAAAATTAACCTCTATCTTTTAGAACTAGTTTTGTTGTTTTTGGATTTTATTTAAATTTACTAGTGTTTTGTTTGTTTTCTCTCTCATTAGATAACGTCTTCGAAAGAGCAGGAAGACTAGAAGATCAAGGGTAGGTAACTGAGTAAGGCTAAGGTAAGTCATGACATTTGATTATGTTGAACCTAATTTTCAAATTTATTATTTATTATTTTATTTTAAATTATCACATATTGCTAATTTAAGACAAACCTTCAGATCTCGTAGTTATAATCCAATTTGATTATTTCCCTCACTTGATAATTTGAATACCATGGTTCCATTGTCACCTTAGGATGTAATACTAATATCCACATAGGTTGTATGTTTAGTATGCTTAGCCATGCTTGTAGTACATTAGGCTCATTATCACATGTTGATTAATTAATTAATTTTGACTTAATGAGATATTGAATCGTGGTGGTCAGCCGTAGTTATTAAATTTGAGTACCATAGCATGGGTTGTGTCATTGGTGCTGGTTATACAAAATGGTTTTCACTTGAGCGAGTGGTCGTGCAGTAAAGGGGGAAATGTGGTTAGCACTTTTGGGGGTGTGCATGTCTCTCTCGGGTAATGTCTAAAGACTTATCTTTGTGCGTCATTGATCTGAACCTTATCGTGCAACCACATGTGCAGTATGGAATAGACCTAGTGAAAGCATTTAGACCTCTAAAAATTATTTTGGTAATTAATGACAAAATATAAATATGTGACTAACATGTTTATCGAAATTCAAAGGTTTAATCCTCGTGACAAATGTGACAACCTGGTGATTTATGCTAAAGGTTAACATGAAGATCAATATAGTCCAAGGCAAAGGTCTCGATAGCCTAGGATTTTTGTTTTTACCGGTCTTACAATAAAAAGATTGGAAGACCGAATTTTAGGTTAGATGTTGTACTATTAAGAGAGATCATGACTAGTAGCTTGACAATATATTCTTGTGCCATTTAGATAAAATAAGGATCATGCATGCACTTAGAATTTAAATTGAAAGCCAACTATGCATTCACAGAAAAATCGATAGTACCGACGGTTACTTGGTGGTACTACCATATTGTGGTATGATCGGGTGGTAGTGTGGTACTACCACACCTCAATTGGACCAAATTTTAGTTGGCAGTATGTATTTTCCAGAAAGGTTCTTTGGGATCTTATTGGTTCCCCTAGAAAATGGTAGTATCAATGTGTAAACAGCGGAACTAGCTTGTCACGGTACAACCACAAATCTTGAGCGGTCCTACCACAACCTGGAAGGACCAAATTCTAGTTGGTGGTACGTTATTTCCAAAGATGGCTACATTTCGTCCTCAAGAAAAACTGTACTACTGCCCTAAGAAAGTAGTACTACTGCATCGGAACTACCGCACATATAATGGCGGTAGTACCATGCCACAAAAATAAAAACTAGTTGAGAAGCATTAACTTTGCATGTTATAGCCGTTACTATGCAGATGCAGTAGTACTGGCCGATGAACGGTGGTACTACCCCACTTGTAGAAAATTCATGGATTTGCCCTATAATGGTCGAATTGGTTGGTGGGGGGGTATAAATTCACCCCCACCAGCTCAAGGACATATTGAATTTACCCTATTGAACATCCTTGAGCAAGCAGTGCACCTCAAACACCTCATTTACACCATTTGCATTCTATGAGGTAGTTGTGCTAAAATTCAAGTGCATTCATTCCTAGAGTGATCCTTAGCACTTGATTGCCTTCAAACGAAGCTCGTGATTCATTATTCTTGGTGCTTGTCGGCACCTAGATGGCTTGAAGGTGGTTCGCACGGTAATCTCTTCAGGAAGATTATGAAGAGGCTCGGTGCCAAATTGTGAGTGGCTCGGTGTTCGCCATCTCCGAAGAGGAAGAACAACCACTAGTGGAATCGAAGGGCAAAGGCTTAATTTGTGGAGCTGATCCAATCCATTTGGGCTTTCCTCAATGTGGACTAGTGAAGACCAACAAGTCTTCGATACCACGTCAAAATTTCACATGTCTCTATTTGGTTATTTCCTTGTCTCTATAGTTCCACATTTATATTTCTAGCATTGAACTTGTCTATTCTTGTTAAGTTAGAAACATAATTGTAGAGATTTATCTTGTGGTGCCATAGCAATATTAAAATTGTGTAGGTCTTGTTTGGTATCAAATTCTTGTTTACCTTTATTTTATATAAATTAGTTTTAGAAAGTAAGAATTTTTAGAATTTTCTATTCACCCTCTCTAGTTGCTTATCCTTCATCCTACAAGTGATATCAGAGCTTCGTCTCTCATTGATTTAGATTTAACTGTCTAAGAGAGAAAATAATGACTAGTGAGGGTATAGCTATAGCAAAGGCATCTCTATTTGATGGCTCAAATTATGCATATTTAAAATTAGAATGTTCATTTATTTAAAGGTCATAAGTTCGAGTATATGAAAAATCATAAATGAGGGTTACATTATACCTCTTGATCCACAACACCCCCATGGAACTTGAGGGGAGTAATGCTCATTTAAATGCTCAAGCAATAAATGCTCTCTTTGGTGCTTTGAACGTGGATGAGTTTAATCATGTGAGCAATTTAGAAACCGCTCATAAGATTTGGACTACCCTCTCGGAAATCCATGAGAGAACATCCACGGTCAAAGAGGTCAAATTACATAGACTCCTGATCAAATATGAGATATTTACAATGTTACTCCTGATCAAATATGAGATATTTATAATGTTGCCACATGAGGACATAAATGAAATATATTCTTGCCTTAACAATATTGTAAATAGGCTTTCAAAGAAACTACTCAAATCTTCATGTACATGTTTAGGGGAAGCCTTCGTTGAGACGACTATAAAAGAAAATAATTCTCAAAATTCCTTTAAGTTCATTGCAAGAATTACTTTTTTTTAAAATCGCAACAAGAATATACAACTCGTTTTTCAACAAGTGCTATATTCAAAATTCTATCTTTCATTCATATTGGTTGGGTTGTCATCAATTACCAAAAAGAGGTAGATTGAAAACATCTAGGTCCCTAAAAATTATTTTGGTAATTAATGATAAAATGAATATAGCACTAACATGTTTATCGAATATTTGAAAGGTTTAATCCTAGTAACAAATGTGACAACTTGGAGATGCATGCTAAAGGTTAATATGAAGATCAATATGATCCAAGGCAAAGGTATTAATAGCCTAGGATTTTTGTTTTTACTGGTCTTAGAAGAAAAAGGTTGGAAGATCGGATTTTAGGTTAGATATCGTACTATTAAGAGAAATCATGACTAGTAGCTTGACAGCATATTCTTGTTCTACTTAGATCAACTGAGAATCATGTATGCACTTAGAATTTAAATTGAAAGCCAGCTATGCATTCATAGAAAAATCGGTAGTAACGGGGGTTACTTGGTGGTATTACCGCATTACGGTATGACCAGGTGGTAATGCGGTACTACTGCACCTTGGTCGGACCGAATTTTAGTTGGCAGTATCTACTTTCTGGAAAGTCTCTTTGGGAGCTGGTTGGTTCCCCAAGAAAACGATAGTACCAATGTGTAAACGGCAGAACTACCGCAATGCGGTAGGACTGCAAATCTTGAGCGGTACTCACAACTCTGAGAGATTGAATTCTAGTTGATGACACATTATTTCCAAAGAGGGCCACTTTTGGTCCTAAAAAAATGGTAGTACTGCCCCAAGGAAATAGTACTACTAAAGATCAGAACTGCCACACGAATAATGGCAATAGTACCGCTATCGGACTCGGATTTCACAATATAGAATCCTCTATGATTTTACTACACTATTCCCTAGATCAGTAGATAGTGCTCATAGATTTAGTACTGAATATCAATGTACATATCATGCGGAAGCGTAAATATATTAGTAGTACTCATGGGCTGAGCAGGCTAAAATTAAATAAAATGCAATAGCGAAAATGAAACACATAGGTAGGACCCTCAGGACATGCCCATAGACAGCCAACTAGGGTTTGTGACCTAGTTCTTGGACACTTTATCTTCTTTACCATTCTGACCGAGTGTATTGCTGAAGCGTAGTGATCTAACTCCTGATTCTAGATTAATTGAGTGAGCGAGAGTGAGCACAAACCACCATGCTCTATGAGCCAACACACAATATGTAATTAGGAAGATGCATGGTTTGTCAAAGGAAGGCTCGTGCTACCTTTACTTGCCAAATGCCTTGAAAAATTTATAATAATTAGAAATTCCTAAGACTTACCAGATTTAACTAAAATAGATTTTTCTAAATATGTGAAAAGAATGCAATAATAATAGAAATGCAGATTTCATCCACCGTTACATGGTTTGTACACCTCATGCTAAACTTTCGGCGTCATATCTGCCTAACTTTATCACTGAGAAGACACCCAGGGCAACACAAATTAGGGTGTTTTACGACCTGACACTTTCCCAATCCCACACACAAAGTTTCAGGATAGAACTATATCTGGTTAAGTTTTGATGCCCGCCCATGACCGTAGGACCGGCTGTTCGAACAGTTTCTACTCTGCAGAATTTGTACACTTTACCCCACAAGAGACAATCATCCCATTTTACCCACATGATTTCTTGGTCATGCAGATGAGGAGATCGTCATAATAACTTTTCAAAATACCTCATCCCTTCTGTCATCTCACTCATATAGGCTGCTCCCATGCGAAGTGGGTCCCATAAGTTGTTTGGGATGCCTACACAATGACTAGCCGCAACGGGACTACAACATTCCCCAACGGCTAGTGCAGCCGACAAACCTCACCCTCCCCTCGGTGTCCCATTAAGCTGAAACTAATTCTGCACTTGTACTACCCCACTCGCCCACCGATGAGACGACTTCTAGGGTCTGGTAAGTTCACTAAGCTAAGTTGTACTTTACAAACTTGCGAGTGCACTTGTTTTGCATAGGAGGTCATAACAAGATTTAGTCCTTATATTTATCTTGGTGGTTCTACCCCAAAACCACATGTTCTCGTGCATCCACTGTATTGACCCCTCTTACCATCCGCTCAGATAAATAAGCATGTTGGGGATTTTGGAACATAAAATACCATGTCAAAATATACCACTATTTTCCACCCATGATTTCCCATATCGTTTCTCATGATTGAAAGTGACACTTAGGGCATTTTGGTGCCTCAAGTATATAAGTAGTACTAAGTATGGCGTGTAATTATATACTTATTTTCTAAAGGTTACATTATAATTTCCCTAAGGTGACAAGGCTCGAAGGCTCAAATGTTCCAAGGGAATACAATACTCACAAGGTAAATAATAGGCATGTAACTACAATCTTAAAACAATAATAGATTTGCATATGAAATCACTACTACAAAAAAGCTTATATTAGATGTCTCATTACAGACGGTTCACCAAAATCGTCAGTGTTAAATGCAATCATAGATGGTTTATGTTTAAAGACCGTCTGTATTGCTACCAGTACTAAAAACCATCTGTGAAGAGATAATATCATAGACGGTTCATGGTAAGCATCATCTAAGACCCCCAAAATCGACCATCTTTGGCTCCGAATTTGTGTCACAAGTTTTTAATTTCTGTTTTGCCAAACTTTTTTATCTTCTCTTTGGAATTTAGGGTTTGTCTCAACTCCAGAGTTCTAGATCTCATCGAAACCTTTTAAACGAGCATATATAAGCCATCAAGTTATGTCATCAACGAAAGACAATTGGAGCTGAGGAAGACATCAAAGTCATCGGTAAGGTGTGTCGCTGATAGTGAAGAAGTGAAAGATGCTGAATAGATGTGTCACCGGCGGCATGGTCAACAAGAAGAAGGTAAACTCCTTAGAGATGCGTTAGGAGATCGGACTTCATCTTGTGAAGTTTAGCAAGTCAAGATTAGGAGAGAAATTGTTAGATCTAATCTTGACTCAGTTTTGCATGCAGTCTGTTGCACCAGTTCAGTTGGCGTGTGCGCGTGCATGTTGAGCCAACAGAATGGGTCGTGCGTGTGCACGATCTGGTTGTAGTGGCATAAGAATCGGAGTGAGTAGTTAGTCCTTGACTAAATGATGTCTATTTAAGTACTTGAGTCCTGTTTTGTATTGAGTGAAGAAAAAGAGAGGACAAGAAGAGTAAACAGAAAGGACACAAGGCCATTGCTACGTCTATCCTTATGTCTACCAGTGAGTAGTGAATAAAGAAGTAGTATTCTCTATGATCCTTTTTGTGTTTGTGTGTGTGTGATCGCGTGAGTTTATTTTCGGGGCCAATATATCATAAACGGTTTTTAAGAACTGTCTATGATGTCTATATCATAGATGGTTTGTAATCTGAACCATCTGTGATAAGCCTTGCCATGTCATCGATCTGTGATATCTCCCCAGGATCCTGATCTCACCCGTCCATTCTCTCTGCATCGAACGGCAGGCACCGATCTCCTCCCCATCTCTCGCCCCTATTAATCCCTCTCTTCCTACTCCAAGAACCATCAACACCAGTATTACTCCAACTCATTTATGCACGGCAAGGGGGGAAAGGGTTCGGTTAAATAAGGGTGGATGAAATTTCGCTTGAAGCAAGATGGAAATGAAGAAGGCAATGGCAGATCTGCACTATTTTAAGTCATCGGCATTTGCAGGGGGCTTCTGCTTGTTATATCCTAAAAGTGTGGCATTCTATTGATTTTGTTATAGAAGCTAAAGATGGTGTTCATTGCCTTTATGTTTGTGCTACTTGGAATTTTTCTGTCTCCACTTGTTTTAGATTGTAGTTTAATGAAGGATGTGTAAGCCTAGCTTGTATTAGCCTGAAGTTTTATGTAGTGTAAGTATATTTCTTAATTTGTAATTGTGAATTTGTAAGTGTCTTCTTGTGTATATAGTACTATATGTAATTCAAATATGAAATTCAAATTCAAGTACGTCGTTTCGCTTGCAAAGGGCATGGCATGGCTAGCATTTTCTAAAGCTAGCCAAAAATAAGTAAAAATTTTAGATACTATCATAGACGATTTTATGGTATAAACTATCTGTAAAGTCGTATCACAGATGGCTACCACCAAAAACCGTCTGTGATATGTAGGTATCACAAACGGTTCAAGACAAGAACCGTCTATGATATGTCTCTCATCATAGACGGTTCTTATTCTGAACCATTTGTGATATGTCCTCATCACAGATGGTTTAAGGTTAGAACTGTCTGTGATATTTTACCTTCACAAATGGTTTGTGGATAGAACCATCTGTGAACTAGAACTGTCTGTGTTGTGATTATCTCGGACGACTCACAAACTGTTTGTAATAACCTTTGATTACAACTAACCCATTGATTCAGATGGTTCAAGGAACTGTCTACGATGACGATTCTGAACCATCTGTGATGAACCTTTTTGTACTAGTAAATAACGACATGAAAATTGATAATTTAAACAGAAATATATTGCATAAAATGTAGATTCAACATGATCAAAGTATTGACTCACCTTGAGCGGTTTTACGGTGGTCTTGAGCTCACTCAAAACTTTCTTATTCGATGGTCTTAAGCACCTAGTTTTCATCTTCATCTGGATCTTGGTCTCGCTTGATATATTGATTCTTCAGGAGTCTAATTTCTAATTACACGCTAAACAACTAAATCCAAATAAATGCAAATAACTCAAAAGGTTTAAATAAATCTAAATAGACACAATGTAGCTTTATTATGAGTTAATAACTGATTTGAGAAAAGGTTTATTAGGTGCAGGATATTGACAAAGTCAAGGAGCTTTGAGTGAAGTGGGGGACGTTAGAGGAATAGTCTATTGAGAAGGATGTCAAGGATGGTTTAATGACAAAGGAATGTTCCTAGGAATATTCCGCTTTAGGTTCAAACATGGTTGGGCATAGCTGACTGTTGAATAGCACGGTTTGACCTCTTAATTTAAGAGCTTCTTTTGTTATTTTTATATTTATCAAGAAAGTTCCATAAGTTAGGTTAAACCTATAGACAAGTGTATGAGTTTAGCTGGGGTATTAAGTATGCATTGGTCGAGTGCTAACATTTATGAATTAGAGCGTGTGTTACATACGTGATGTATACAATTTTAGTTTATCGAATAAATCTTAGTTCATATTTCTAGCAATTCGAGATGTATTATATTATACGGTCCTGATATGACCTTGTTCATTAAAATGTGAATTAGTGGGATTATTTTAATTACCGATGGCCCTGGGATTTCAATAGACGTGCTAGCATGATTTTTAATTAAAGATGCTCTTTAGATTAGGTATTATTTCGTGTATTCTTTGTTACATTTTAGCATGGTTTAATTATGATTGAATCTATTTATTTGGGGCTAAGTTTTTTTATACAAGATTATATTTTATTATCATTATTAATTAAATCTACCGTTAAGATTTAATCAATGGTGGCATGTCTAGGACAAGGATTATATTTTTATAGGGCCCTCAGCGGATACAATAATTTTCTAAAACAATTATTTGTGGGCGTTATATATATCCTCCATTTTTATCTAACTATTTTTCAAGAAAAGTCCATAATTTAGGTGGACACTCTAACTCAAGTACTATCAATATTTTAGTTCCTTCATGCGCCTTAACTAGCCACTATTTGTCCTAAGCATCCTTGGTTATTATCTACATCTTTAAAAACTACATTTTGACATTCTTTTCTTTTGAGCATGTATTTTACATGGTTTAAACCTTATTTAGTTAGTTCTACAATCTCCACTGATATGCAAAGAAATTAGGATTTACTTTTTAGGTAATTTGTAAGTTAGCCAATCCTCATTTGTTGAAACACTGGCCTAATACATTTCCCATTTTTATTCACTAAATCCTATTAGCTACTAACTCATCTAATTAGTCATCACAAGGGCCCACATGTCATATAATGGAGAGTGAGAGGCTATGGGCAACAAGAAAAACAGTGGAGAGATGGGGGTATTCGGCCGAATGGGGGGAGAAAGTAGGGGAGCTAGCGGTGCCGAGCCTGGGTTTGTTGCTGGTGGCGAGCGACGACCGAGGGGCAATGGTGACCCAAGAAACAGAGTAGTAGGAGGGCAAGGGGGCCATGGGAGGCAGTGGCATGGCCTGAGATAGCACTGGCACGGGTAGGCGGTGGCCTAGAGCGGCCGGCGGCAGGGCAAGCATGGGAAGCGGTGGCACCGGAGTGTGAGGGGAAAGGAAGGGAGCATGGGTGGGAGAGGACCCCAAGGAATTCACCTATGGTGGCGCCATGGTCGGAGAGAGGTTGGAGTGAACCAGCAGCGAAGGCTAGGGGTGGTGCAGGAGGGGTTGCTATGGGGGGAAGCCTCAGGTTGTGGGTTGTGGGCACCATGAGGGTGCTCTCAGTGGAAGGAATCAGAGGGGAAGCCGTGGCCGACGCACGAGCGAGCTCGGGTTTGGCTCTGGCTTGAGGTACAAGAAGGGTGGAAGAGAGAAATGCAAAGGAAATGGGAGGCCATGGCTACTTATAGCAGTAGAGGGGGTTGATGTGACGCCACTATTGCTGTCGACTGAGGTGCAAGGTGAGGAGTGGCCATGGCGTGGCTGTGCAGCACGGCAGGACAAGGGCATCGACAAGGCATGGTGACGTGACATGCACGACAGCGTGCATGGAGGCATGGGGCAGATGTGCACGAGCACACAGCCTGTCGGGCTCATAGGAGAACAAAGGAGGAAGGAAGAGAAAAGAGAAGGGAGGAGGCCCAGCTGCAGGGAGAGAGAAAAGAGAGAAGAAACAGAGAGAGAGAAAGTGATAGCTATTGGGAATTTGAATTCCAGATTTTGGGATTTGCAAGACAATTGCATTTAAATTCTGAATTTTCCTTTTCAACCTAGATTTTCAATTCAAACTTTGACCTTCTCATAGTAGCATTTCATTTTATTTCCTTTTTAAATTAATTTTTGAGGTTATATTTTCCTACCCTAAGTTGTGTATCATAATTGAATTAACCTAGAATGAATTCTTGGTTTAATCATTTAGAGGCATATTTTAATATTATTTTGGTTTTATTTATTTTGATTTTGGGCTTTCATCTTAAATTTGAATCTTTGTTTGATGATATTTTGAAGAGCATGATACTATAATTCTATCTTTTAAATTTTTTGTTTAATTATTTGGACACAAAATTTAATTTTTCTTTGCATTTGATGTTATTCAACTTGCCTTCATATTTCGACTTCTGATTTTATTTTACTTTGATTGGTATTCAATTTTGGAATTTCAATTCTTACTTTAAGTCTAGTTCTGAAATTGGTTTATAATTTACATTTCTCAAATTTTAAATTCTAGGTTTTGTTTTATGGACTTATGTTTGCATTTAAGTTTCATGGATTTAAATTCTTGATTCCCTTGCTTCAAATTTTCTTTATTAAATGATTATTATTTATACTCAAGATTATTTCCTGGCATCAATCTGCATAGCACCAAATCAAGAAAAATCCACTTAAACTTTCATGAGAAAACTAAAGGCCAACAAGATGCAACGAAAAGTTTTAAAAATTCCAAAAATTGGAATTCAGGGATTTGCCCTCTAACAGTCAAATTGGTTGGTGGGGGTATAAATTCAGCCCCACCAACTCAAGGACATATTGAATTTACTTCGTTGAACATCCTTGAGCAAGCAGTGCCCCTCAAACAGCTCATTTACACCATTTTGCATCCTTTGAGGTGAGCCAAAATTCAAGTGTATTCATTCCTAGAGTGATCCTTGGCTCTAGATTGCCTTCAAACGAAGCTCATGATTCATTACTCTTGGTGCTTGTCAGCACCTAGATGGCTTGGAGGTAGTTTGTGCTGTGATCTCTTTAAGAAGATTACGAAGAGGTCTGACGCCAAATTATGAGTGGCTTGGTGTTCGCTATCTCTAGAGTGGAGGAGGAACAACCACTAGTGGAATCGAGGAGCAACTCTTAATTCATAGAGCCGGTCCAATCTATTTGGGCTTTCCTTAACATGGATTAGTGAAGACCGACAAGTCGTCGATACCACGTCAAAACATCACGTGTCTCTATTTAGTTATTTCTTTGTCTCTACTATTCCGCATTTATATTTCTAGCAATTGAATTTGTCTATTTTTTGTTAATCTAGAAACATAGTTGTATAGATTTATCTTGTGGTGCCATAGCAATATTAAAATTTTGTAGGTCTTGTTTGGTATGAAATCTTGCTTAGCTTTTTAATTTATAGAAATTAGTTTTAGAAAGTAATATTTTTTTAGAACCTCCTATTCACTCATCTCTAATCGGTTATCCTTGATCCTACACCTGGCTGAGTAGTTTATGATGTTTCAATTTCGGTTTTGCCATTGAGATGTCAGTGAGTGTCTGTTAAACCTTTCCACGGGACGCAAGAGGGGGCTCTCCCACTAAATGGTTAGTCTACTTGGCAGCAAAACCTTAGTAGGTAGGATTGGATTGAGGTTGAGCATTGTAAAGGTATTGTTAGACCCCAAAGAAGTGATTCAGGGTCCTTTATGTAAATCACACTAGTCCATAATTAGCTAGTGCACACTATATTAACAGGGATACATATGAAGCACAATGACAAACTTTATAAATAAAGAGTACAAGCTTATAGCCAAAGTTTACATCATTAATGCTTATTGGCAGAAACAATAAAGGAAATTATAGCAGAAAAAAGTAAATTGAGCAACAAAGCCTAATGAGCCTGCTTGCAGGCAGACAACAGTAAGACGCAGCCTACTTGTCTCAGTCCTTACCGTAGTCAAAGTAGTCCTCCTCTGAGTAGAGATAGCAAGGATGAGTACAAATTTGTACTTCACAAATTACATGAAAAAATGCAATTATAATGCAAGGCTACCAAGTGAAGGCATATATGGCTATTAGAGTGTAAAGTAGAATTTAAAGAAATACAATAGATCGATATGAAATTGCTGAATTTAATACAATAAGTAAAAATAGTAATTTTAAAAATTAATATCGTTAGCGTAGGCACCAACCTGACACTAGCTTAACCACAAGTATCCCACGTGGACCATCTTTTTCTAAAAAGATTTCTCATTTCCATCCAAAACTATTTTATGAAAAAAAAGTCTAATGCGTGAAAAACTTTACTCAGCGTCCATGACTATGGGCATGGCTATCTAGAATAGTTCATACCCTCTATAGAGGTGGTATAACTTTACCCATAAGATATGATTAACTCATAATGTTGGCCACTACACGTTTCCGTAGCGCGTGTGACTGAATAATCATAACAAAGCCTTTACAAAGTAAAACTGTCAACCTAGCCATGCTTCTACTAAGGTTTCATCTAAATAAGAAATCCGCTAGATGACCCCCCTCTTGTGCCATGTGAGACTTCTTGCGGCCTACGCCACGCTCACATTCAACTTGTAGTAAGACTCAAGTTGGGACCTATGAATTAGTCAGTCAGAATTGTCTCATACCAGTTTTATGGTAGTACGATAGAGTTTTGTAGCATTAGCTTATAGACCGGTCTTGAATTGACTTAGACACTTCCTACATACCCCTCGTGCCTTGCACCCACATTAAGCCATCAAGCAACAACGTCTGGTAGCAAGCACCCATTATCTAACCATTTGCCCAAGCCTAAACTAAGTTTTATATTTTATTTTGAATTATTTTATGGACTTTCTTGACTCATCAAAGTCAAGAATATTTTCTAAAAGATTATCATTTTATGTGAAAATGTTACCCTAAGCCAAAATTATTTCTAAGCAGGGTTAATCATTTGCTACATAAATGTTCTAGCCAATACTAGTGTATTAACCACGCTTTATTTTAGGGTGACATATATGCCATGAAGGCATATTTCATGGGCTTTACTTTCGACTTAGGAACTTGCATTTCTTCTAAAGCTCCTATAAAGAAAATATTAAGAGAACTATCACCATCTACTAAAACTTGATTAATTTTGTACTTATTTATGGTAACTTCTATGACAATAAGAAACCTACCTGGTTGAGTTGAAAGAATAGTGTAGTCTTCTCAGTTGAAAGAGATAGTTGTCTCTGACCACCTAGATGGCTTGATGGTGATCAGAGATTCAGTGAGGTTCACTTCCCACTCCACGCCTTGGATGGCGCCTAAACTCGTAGGATGAGGACTCGTTGAAGATCATGTCAACGGTGTGATGTGGCTCTTGATAGTCCATCCCTTTATCACCATCCTTGTCTTTCTTGTAGCTCGGTTCTTCGACCTCCTAAATGGAAGGGAAAGGACCCTTACTCGAGTAACAGTCTTCCAATTTCTTCTGTTAGGTACGACAGTTGCATAGATCCAATTTCTTCGACCTCCCTGCTACTTGATGAACTAGACACTACTTCTTATTCTTCTTGGATTTGTTGGTCAGAGATTTTGCTTTGTTCCCATGGGAATAATGCTTCTTACCTTTAATGAACTTCTCTAGAATTGCAAGAATCTCCTTAGCATTAGGTTTACAATTCTTCTTACCTTTGGGAGACTTCTTAGGTTTCTTCTCTTTTTTCTCTAAGCCAGGTTGAGGAACTTTCTCTATCCAGTCGATGGCCTTGTTCCATTCAACCATCTCGCTAGAGGTTGTGTACCTGTCAGCCATATCGAACAGCTCGACACTTGTTCTTGAAGGGTTCATTGCAATGTCCTCTTTAAACTGTCGGTTCCTCAACCCTTTTTTGAAAGCCTGAATAACAGAGAAAGTTGTAACCTCTGGAAGGAAATTACGAACCTAGTTGAACCTCTTGATATACTGTCGAAGAGTCTCATTGGGTTCTTATCAGATTCGGTGGAGATTGTCCTCTTTACCAAGGTAGTCATACGTCCCCTAAAAGTTTGCGATCAACAAGTCACAGTGTTGCTCTCAGGTGTAAATTGATCCGATTGGTTGGTTAAGCAACCAAAACCAGCATATCATTTGAGGACTGTGGGTAAGTAGTTTACCATCACATTATCATCACCACCACCAGCCCTGATGGCGGTAGTGTAAATATGAAGAAATTCTAATCGGTTTTAAGTTCCATTGATATTTTTAGATTTACTGGTTGAACTTGTCTAGCCAGCATACTGCTTGAAAGCCTGCCAAGAAAGCCCAACAATCTGTGATCAAGTTATGGTGCCTTCTTTAGAAGGTCGTTAGATTGTAGTTAGTGGGAGATCAGTTTCTTTGGTAGTCATACTGAGGAAATTGTGCTTTGACCCAATCGTAGACACTTACATGGTATCTCAGACTAGTTGCTTATTTCAGGTGATGATACAGATCACCTGATTCAGGCGGCCATCCCTCATAACGAGGAGGGGAGTGGCTTCATTGTCGAAAAGCCGTCTTCCCTCATGACTCCCCTAGCGCAATCATTGAGGGGGTCATGCTCTAGACATCAGATTATTTCCAGTCCAACCATGTTGTCTTTTGCTTAGGGAGGAATGCTTACAGAGTTAGAGTATGACTATGCGAGTTTCTTTGTTCACTATACATCTCTATGCGCCGCATGGTCTGCTGGAGGATTTCCAACACTTGACCTGTAACCTAAGCATATCCTGGAATTTTTTGCTAGAGCAGAATCTATATTGTTTAAAATATCATGAACTCATTGCAAGCTTTGAATTGTTACCAAGGGCCTCAAAGGATTCCTATTTTGTGGAGGGGGCACAATGATTCGAGTTCCTCTTCAAGCCCTTGGCTTGTCTCGTTCAACCCATCAAGTGTAGTAGTGTAGAAGTAGGAGGATTAGCTAATCGATGTCTGCCAGCTATGTTACCTCCGTCCTCTTGAGATCATGTAGGAGCATTTGTATTGTTTGACCAAATGAGCCTTGGCAGGTCTTGTCATGAAGAATCGTGCATGTCATCTTGATCGATATCACCAATTGCATTAACTTCATACCTCCAGTATGAATCTCCCACAAGCTTCAATTGAAACTAAGGGAGCGCCTTCTACCACTTCGGCAAGAAGTCTCCATGATGGAGAGCGGTTGAAAATTACCATCTCTAGTGGGATTTGCAGTGGATTGAACCTTATCTGACAGATTGCTGACCAGATGTTGAGTGTTATCATCTTCACCTGGCTTTTCACTTGAGGTAATTGCATTGACATCGTGACAAGATGTCTCTCAGCTCCTAGAATACGTAGTAGCTGTCGGTGAATAGTAATCACCCACGACTATATCGAGAGTACTCAGACCCTCATATCGCAACGTTGTACTCTTGTCACCGAATTTGCCGGTTGGAAATATTGGGCTTAGAGAGGCACTTGGGCATTCCGATCTGGTCGGAACAACCAATTCCCTTGGAAGTGTCACTGATAGGGACGACAAATCTTCTTTCTCTAGAAGTGTCACTTATGGGGATGACAAATCTTCTTTCATCCAGTTAATTTTACCAGTTTCAGCAAGCGGTGAGCCTAGAATGGAAGAGGATGATGATGAAGTGTCATGTTCTATGGTGCAGATGCATGCATCCATATCGAGGTTGGCATAGTCTGCCAAATCGAACCGGTTCTCCTCATCCCAAGTTACTATCATGATCGTATGAGCGATGACAATAGAGAATAAAGAAGGACAAGGATTGATGAATGAACAAGAATTTCAAGGATTCAACACCTTCTTCTCTATAGACGGCAATATATGTTTATGATCAAGTTGTCAATCTTAAGAGATAATATGAGAAAATAGCTAAAATACTTAGGAGAGAACAAGAATACTGTTTTTTTTTGCTATGAATCAGTTATACGATATCTTTAACTAGACGTGAGACTAGCCCTAATTATACTGAATTGAATGAGATATGAATTGTCTTCATCGTCCAGCTTTAAATATTAATAAAGAGACGTTAATTATCCACCAGAGAAGATATTTTGTAGAAACATTGTGTCTGGTCGGAAAGAGAGTTATTGTTAGAGAGAGAACGTCTTATAATTGGTTGTTATCAACGAAAGACGAACCACTCAAGACCGAAAATGTTGTATTGCTTGGAGTGGATAACGTATGTGTTTTATCCATTGGACGGAAGGATATCCTAAAATCGAGTCTAGGCATCGGTTAATAGAATCTCCGATAGTTATCTGATCGGACATCAATGTTTCTTCGATCAGGATACTCAAAGAACAACCACTAAAGATTTATGATAATAAGTTCCTTGATCTTAATTATATATTAAATTCATTAATGATTTATTTAATCCTTGTCATCCGCATGCTCCTGCTTAAAAACGAACAATATTCTCCCTGCTCAAAACCTTACCACTGAGTGTCACCTTTGCCAACGAGAAAGCTTTCGCGTCGCGCTACCATATCTGCCTCACGCGAAAAGAGAAGCTGAAACAATCCACACCGGTGAAAAAAAGTTTTAAAATTCGAGTTCAAAACCTCTCATTGCTTCGGATCCCATCTCTTTCAGTTTCTCTCTCGCGCAGTCCTGCAAAAATCTTATGTTGTTCTCGGACAATTCTTCTCCTGTTCTTGGAATAGCAATCGTTTTTTGTCTTGTAGAATCTCATATGGGCAAGAATCTTGTAGAATCCCCCGCGAGTAGGACCGATTTGGCGAGAAACGCGTTGATTTTGGTTCGTTTTGGCTTCTTGTGTTAGGGCTTCTTGAGATGATGGATGGTGCCGGTGAGGCGAGGGTAAGCAGCATCAAGAAGTGGAGCGTCGTGTACCCGGTGTACCTCAACTCCAAGAAGACGGTCGCCGTGGGCCGCCGCATCGCCGCGGCAAGGCCTGCCCCGGCCCCACTGCGCCGAGATTGCCGACTGCTGCTCCCACCTCAAGATCCCCTGTAAAATCGAAGCAACCCCCTAAATCCCCATCCCACATTTCGTTTCTTGGTTTGCGGTTGTAATTTCTGGGTGGTGAATACTCGCTACTCGGTTCAGCGGTTTGTTGGTTGCTCTCTAATTCATGGTGTTTGTAACTTCTCTGTGTTTCGAGTAGTCGGGTAAAGGCGTACCTACGAGATTTCTTACAGGTGCGGAGGGTGACATTGATTTTGACCGAATCGGTTCCCACTGTGTTATTTTACTTTTATTCTTAAGTGGAAATTATTTCTGTGCAACGATTACTTTCAGTTTCTTATTCTGAGAACATTGGTATGATACTATTATTTTCCTTGACATTGAAGCCGTAAATGTAGCTATTGACCACAACTTCCAGTTGAGTCCTGAATGTTAATTGAATGTGATTAATTGCCATTGCCCTAACATAATCTGGTCATTTCGTTCATTGAGTTGTTTTGTGCACCTTCGTTTCTGTTGATACAGGGCCCATAGTTGCAGCATCGGCATGCATTGGCTCATAATAGATGCAAAATGAAAGTTAGCATAAAAATGCTTCACAAGAAGAAAAACTATTAATTAAATCAGTGCATGCGATTTTCTTTTAAGAAACTAAACTCCTATAATGTTACTATGCTTCTGAATTGTACAGTGCGAGGATGTCACTTTCGATGAGTCCTGATCTTACTACCCTCGTTCTTCCACAGTCATATCTGATTCTCTTGTTGAGTCGATCTCCATTCTGACTTTTCCTCACTCTCTGCCACCCACTACTATTTCGCCTACTCCACCTACTTCCTCTACTACTTCGCCTTATCCCCCTCCGCCTCCCTCTCCTCCGACTGCTCCTCTTCCACCTCTGTCGAAGGTACCTTCCCACTCTCTTGTTGAGGTTTCACCTTTTTCTCTGCACTATCGTCGTCTTCGGCCTCTCTCTCTCCAGTTGGCTCTCCCTCCTTGCTAGGCCCTGTTCCTAGTTCTTCTCTATCCTTGTCAGGTCCTCCTGCTCCACCCTCTCCTCCCAGATATGATCTTTATGATCGTCACACTGTTAGGCAGCCTGAGCGCTATGGCTTTGCAATCGTTGCCTCTTCTAAGCCTCTGACTTATCGTGAGGCTACTGCTCACCCTGAGTGGCAGCTCACGATGTTTAAGGAGATTGCTGCTTTGGAGCGTATTGTCACTTGGGATCTTGTATCTTTACCCGTACGTGTCACTCCCATCATGTGTAAGTGGGTATACAAGATCAAGACCCGCTCGGATGGTTTTCTTGAGTGCTAAAATGCTCATCTTGTAGTTCGTGGCTTTCAACAGGAGCATGGTCGTAACTACGATAAAACTTTCGCCCATGTTTGAGAGACCATGTGGAGGTAACCCCGTGTGTGTGATGAGTAATTGACACGTGTTCTGAAAAATTTGAGTTTGTTTTGGGCATTTGCGCTATTTATGGATGCTAACGATCTAATTATAATATTTTGTGTGATACTATGTAATGTGTTTTCTTGTCGGTGATGACTGCAGGACTTTGAGACGGAGTCGTGGCGAGACACAGGTGACTGGACTAGGCACAGGCGGTGCTGAGGTCAGAGTGGTCGGGACGTGTCGAAGACGGCGAGGACTCGAAGTGGTTGCGAGACTTGGACAGGAAGAAACAAGGAAGCTTCCCGGAAGGTGTAGGAGTGTCATTTTGGTAAATGCGCAGGGCTACACAAAAGGAAGTGGATTTGGTTAGGGGATAATCCATTAGTGTCATGAGTTGTTGTGACCTAATGGATAAAGTGGTTTGTAAATCCATTAGTGCTATAGGTTGTTGAGAGCTAATGGATAAAGTGTTAGGAGTTGTTGTGACCTAATGGGTAAGTGATTTTGTAAACCCATTAGTGGAGGCTATAAATAGAAGTGCTCTCTAGTGGTAGTGTGTGCAATTGAGAAAGAGAGATGGGTGTGAGTGTTAGGGTTTCCTAATGCTTGTGCTTTTTGAGATAGTGGTGTTAGGGTTTATTTATTGTCTCTCCATTTGTGTGTGTTTGTTCTTGAGTAAGAAGTAGGAGAGATGGGTGTAAACAACATTTTGTAATTATTCCTCGTTATTAATCATTCATCTCCCTTTCTCATATCTTTGAGTTGTTCATCATGTTTTTTAGTTCATGTTATTTCTTGTTCTCTTCTTGATTTGAGCAGATTTTCTTCTTGCCTTTGTCTAAAATGCTGCTCTGAGTAGGAAATACCCCAAAGCTATTTAACTAATCAATTCCCGAGAGTAGTAGGATGAATCATCAAGCTCTTCCTTTGTTTGTTCATGTGTTTCTTGTTGAGTGGCTGCAGATTTATTTGCTCTGAAAATATGAATAGTTCCCCAAAGCCCCTTGGCTAGATAATTCATGAGAGCAATTATTTTTGTCGGACAGGCCCTTTTGTTATCTATTTTCAGTTGCTCTTTTTATTCTCTTTGTTTTCTTTGTTTGGAATCAGATCATGGTTCATGTGCTCAGAACTAGGGATTTACACCAAAGCCATTTGGCTAAGATCATCTCGAGAGCAAAAATCTGAAACAATTCCTTGCTGCTCTTTTGGTTTTCTAAAGTTTGGAAGGAGTAAAATCTTCTGTTCTGCTGTCTATTTCGGCCAGGCTATTGCTGCAGGTTGTGGTTGCTGTTATCTGCTTTCCTTCCCTTAGAAATCTAGTTTTGAGCAGTCAGTTTTTGTTTTTATTTGCTGCTTGTGGTTTCCTGCTGTTTGCTCATTCGATTCAGTTTTCTAGGAGCAGTGTGTGTGCAGATTTTTAGTCCAGTTGTGCTTTCCTTTTTGCTGTGTTCGGTCCTCTGAGTGTCTTTGCCCACTACTTTTGAGATAGCTGCTGCGAACTCCTCCTCTGTTGGTTTCTGCGATGCGCAGTGCTTGTTCTCGTGAAGTCCTTCTAGTAGCTGCAAAAGGTTTCGGCCAGCACATCTCCTGTGTTTACTGCAGTTTGCTTTCAGTTTTGGGGCAGTCAAAACTGCAGGTTTGCTCTGCATTCACAGCTGCAGTTTGTGCTTTCACTTTTAAGAGTTTAACTCACACAACATTTCGGTTTTGCCTTGAGCTTTGATGCCTTTTAGTTTGCTAGTCTCCCTATTTCAATCGAGTTCTTTGTGCAGCTAGTTGTTAATGCTCATTGGCCTCATTTCATAACTCCCGAATTTTCTTTAACGTTGTTCTTTTCTGCGAGTAATTTTTGGAGTGCTTATGGATGATTAATTTCTTAGGTCTTGCATTGATCTATGTGATGTCTATTTTCTTGTCTTCAAGTTTTGTGCTATTTTTTTTTTTTGTTTGTTCTCTGAGACTTCTTTGTTAAGCCCAAAATTGTTTTGATAGCTAGTAGCCTTATTTCTCAAGATTAATTTTATCTTCTAGTAGGCTTCTGATTAGAGAGTGTCTCTTTACTTCATAGCTTCCATAGCTATCGGAGAAAAGTGTGCGAATACTTGGGACGAATTTTTAAAGGCATCATTCACCCCCCTCTATTGCCATTTTCGATCCTTCAATGTTGCTCATATGACAACTATTCGCACTCTCTTTGTCGTGGCCTTTGTTCGACAATAGCCTATTTCTTAGTTAAACGTTAAGAATGCTTTTTTCAATGGCGAGCTACTTGAGGTCTATATGCAGCCGCCCTTAGATATTTTGTTCCTGTGCGATGCGTGCGTCGCCTTCGTCGCTCTCTCTATGGGCTCAAACAAGTCCCTCGTGCTTGGTTTGACCGCTTTTTCTCTATTGTCACTGCCAACGTTTTTCCGCCAGTGATCACGATCCTGCTCTGTTTGTTCGTCTCTCTCCCTGAGGTTGGACGCTCCCGCTTCTCTAAGTGGATGATATGATCATTACTAGTGATGACTCTCAGTACATCACTTTTGTGGAGTGTCTCAGTGCGCAATTCTTGATGTCTAATTTGGGTCATCTTCATTACTTTTTTGGGATTGAGATCATTTCTATGCCCGAGAGCTACTATCTCTCCCAGGAGGATTACATTCAGGACATTCTTACGCTTGTCTCATTGATCAATGTGTGGTGGATACTCCAATGGAGCTTGCTATTCACCTTGGCCCCGATGGTGAGCCTCTTTAGGATCCCACTGCTATCGCTATCTTGTTGGTAGCCTTGTCTATCGTGGGATCCCACTCTGCTCCTACTCGGTTCCTCAGTCACCTTCTCCGTGTTATGCAATATCTTCGTGGGACCATCATCCGTCGCCTTTTCTTTCCTCGCTCCAATTCCTTACAGCTTCAAGCGTACTCTGATGCGATCTAGGCTAACGACCACTCTAATCGTCGGTATTTTTCTACCTATTATGTTTTCCTTAGTTCCTCTCTGATTGCCTAGAAGACCAAGAAGCAAACTTCCGTTTTCCGATCGAGTGCTGAGGCTGAGTTGAGAGCTATGGCGTCGCTGACAGTCGAGATTACTTGGCTTCGGTGGTTACTTGAGGATTTCGGTGTCTCCGCTTTTGCTCTGATTCCTCTGCTCTTAGATAGTACTGGTGCGATCAGTATTGCTTAAAATCTTGTAAAGCATGAGCTCACCAAGCATATTGGAGTGAATACTTCATACATGCGATCGCAGATGCACAACAAAATTATTGATCTTCAATATGTGCCCTTGGAGTTTCAATCAATAGATTTCTTCACTAAGGCACAAACTAAAACTTAGCATTAATTCTATCTCTTCAAACTCAGTACTGTTGATCAACCATGAGTTGAGGGGGGTGTTAGATATGTATATATAGTATAGGAGTTTCTTTGCATATTGTACATGGGTATATATTGGCCTGTTGAGCTTTTTGATAATACAAAATCTCATTCTTACAATTTAATGAGCTGCCTTCAGCTGAAGATAGACTTATGATTTAACTGTATCTATACTTTTATTATATTTTAAAACCTGACTATTTTAACTATAATTAGTCTGATTTATTCCTTGGTGTTTGTTGAATTGGGAAACTCTATATCTATATTTTATTTGTGATAATAGCCAGCATGTTAAATATAACAAATAGTAGAAAATGTGCTCAGATGACTACATTAGAATAGAGTGTATCTTGCAAACCAACTTTTGGGTGCTATTATGCAATCTCCCTACATGAGCTGTTGGATGTGGCTTGGATGGTTCATTTTTAGTTCGACTTGTGGAATTGGGATTCCATGAACATGATTTTCCAAATTCATTTGCAAAATTGCCCATCCAGCTCAAGTCCCCGTATTGATCCATCCAAGCCACATGTAAGGGCCTATGTGGCCATGTGGGAAGTTCGTATGACACAAAGTATGACATGTCAACAGTATTGATTGATTCATTCGTTGTACATATTACCAGGAGTACCACCAATCCATCATATCCTCGTTAGTTTGGATAATGCTGATATTCTTGTTTGCACAAGATAGAAATACAGTGCTTAGTTTTTGGGGTGTATGCAAATGACACTGTTGCAAGCAATGCTTAGAAATACAACAAGAAGAGTTCTGCTGTCTCAAGTTATATGTGCCTGTATATGACTTCCCAATATAGCCCAGACACAAGATTCGCTACCGCCTACCTGCCCCTTCAAAACTGGAAGGGGTCTCTCCTAGAAAAGTGAGTCGTATAGTAGGTTTTGGACCATCTGAACACTCCTGGGATAGTGAATTTAACTCACCAAGTAATAAGTTCTGTGTGAGTGTGTTGCCATTCTTTAGGGTATCCATAATGTATGAAAAAAGGAGGTTTTAAACCACCTTAAGGTTGACCTTATACATTACAGGGTTGACCTTAAGTAGGCTATAAGCAAAAAAGGCTTAAGACCAGTCCTCAAGCTAAAGACCTGGCCATAAGTATTAAAACACAATTTTTTATTAAATCCTGTGTTCTCTCTCCCCCCACCATAAGCTAAAGGCCAGTTTTTTATTAGGATATGGGCCCCATCTTAGTACCCACAAAGACCCTATACATTGTAGCAGATTGCACCAAGCCATGTCACCATACCTTAAGACCAACCTGGGTCTTATACATTGGAGATGCCCTTATGGCTTGCTTGTAGTATTATATTGTGAATATTTGAAATTTTGAATACTACTCCCTTCATTCTTTTTAAGTGATATTTTTTACTTTTTAGGGTCTACAAGATATAATGTTGACCGTTACTTTTTGTAACTTTATCTTATTATATACTAATAAAATTATAATATTATGAAAAGTATTTTTAATAATAAATCTAATGATATATTTTTTATGTACCTAATTTAGATAGTTTTAAACATATTAGTGGTCAAACTATAGAAAGTTTGAAGGCATGGACTCTAGATTGTCACTTAAAATAAGAATGAAGGTAGTATTTGGAGTTTTGAACCATCGATTGCTAAATTTGCTAGCTTGTTGTTGATGAATGCTTCTTGGGTGGGTTGAAAGTGCTTATAGTTTATAAGCATATGCGGATGAATAGTAACATACCGTTAAGCGATGCATTTTTAAGGTAGAGTCTCTGACTAAATTGTAGTACAAATTATATCGAGTTCAATATCTGGACTAAAATTATATGTGATTATTTCTCTTTATATCTTGCTTTTCACAAATAGATCGAATTCAAAAACTACGACCATAAACTTGATCAAAAGATCCACCCATTTATGTCACTCTAGTGCGCTTATTGTTTTGTTACAAATTCAGCGGTCGTGAAATCTTAGACTCGCTTGGTGCTTATGTGCGCCGATCTTATGGCCTAGAAAGTTCTTGATTTTAGGGGTTACGAATCGATCCCTACGATTACATGTATGCGATTTTCAAAAAGCAACTTAGCGAGACTTTTACGGATACATTTTGGTTTTGCTAGATTTAACTTGGAATATGCATCTACCGCATATCATTTCCGGGGACTTCCTCGTCGCTCGCCCCACGTCGCGTCTGCACCTCACACGGGTCGTGTGCGTGCGTACGCCAGCAGCGACCCGCTTTGCGCGTGTATGCTCGATAGCAAGCGCGACTTCCCCGCATATCGCAAGTGCGGCTCTCTTCCATGGTTAGCAAGCGGCTCTCTTTTGTGTGAGAAATAGTCTGCGGGAAGCTTGAGAAGAAGGGTCCGCGCTGCGTATGGGATGCGGTTATGCGGACTTTCTAGGATTATTATGTTTTGCCTTA
>JAYEVJ010000105.1:0-77032 GCA_036346265.1 Melocanna baccifera | reverse complement strand
TTTTAGATAGAATTAGTATGAAATTGCACCTACATTTCTAGCTGAAACTAAAAAGTACTCACGCAACATACGCAAGTGTGAATCATGCAAACAACACTCCAATATCTCACCCCAACAGTGCAACTTAGTTAAAACTTTACCGCCGATATAATGCAAACCACGGTATAATATGAGAGGTATGATCCACTCATGCATCCTACATCGACAACACTCTCTCACCCAATCATCTATCATAGGAACAGGAACACTGGAAGAACCCTCTAATAGCTTCACTCATCACCCAATCCATTTGATGTTCCCTATCAACAATGCAACGCCTAGGCGATCCATATCAACCAATGCCGACGATCTCCGCACGGGTGCGCCTCCCCCACAAACGAACTACACACGAAACGGGCCCGAAATGTGCACCATGCCATCACCTGGGCGAGGCGGAGGATCCGGGCTCCATGGAAGCCATCTGGACGACGGCGCGGTCGTGCGACTCCACCGGGCGGTACCGCTGCGGTGGCGGCTTCGGCACCGGGGCCTCCTCGTCGGCGCCCCCGCTCTCCATTTCCGAAGGGATTGACCAACTGCGTGGCACAGGGCGATCGATGTGATATCCAGGGTTAGTTAGGCGAGGCTAGGAAGTCGGGGCACTGTGCCGATGCATGGGCATTGGCAATGGCGTGTTTTCGGAGATCCCGATCCAGGGGCGGTGGCGGGGTGGGGCTTGGTGCGTGATTACTGCGTCGACGTGGAAGAAAAGGATAGGGCGGCGGGATCGCCGGCGTCGAGCGGTGGCGTGTGGCGGCGGGAGGAGAGGTAAGATGAGGAGGTGGTGACGGGAAGAGGGGACGGGAGGAGAGGTGGGAAGGGTAGTATTTAAGGGTCTGTTCTTTTTTTTTGCTGTGTTTTATAATTTTTGGTTGAAATTTTTGAATTTTAAGTTGTTTACAGAGAGTATAAAGAGAGAGATACTCGTTTGTGATTTTAGATGATACAGATGTTAGGCTTTTAATGTGTACTATAATTAACTTGTAGACTCTATCTTAAAAATATTCCATTTGAAAGTTAGGTACTATAGCAAAAGTTAAAAGCCGTTTTGAGAAAATTGGAAAGGACAATGGTTTCTGTTCTCATGGCGGGCCGGATCCGGGTTTTTCATTCTGTTTTTATTGTGTGTCTATGTAAGTTTTATAGCTCTTTTCCCCAAAACATTGGAATTGGGAACATGGAATCCCGTGACTATAAAAATGGGAAAAATTGATATACGCCACCACTTAAAGCTGTATTAGAGACACCACTCCTAAATTGCTTCTTCTAAATATGTCATTGTTAATTAAGATTGTTTTGAACCATGCCATTCGAAGGATTACGGTAGTGTTCGGTTTAGCGTTGGCTTATGGCTTCTTTTCTTTGTGTGACTTTTTTACCAGAGATGAGTTGACTTATTTGGCATAATTAAATTTAAAAATATATAAATAGAAAAATATGTTATCCCATCACGAACAATATAAAGAAATACGGAAAAATAAGAAAAGCCAAAAATCTTTAAAAACCAGAAAGACGAAATTCTTGAATAGTGAAAAAGCAATCAGTAGAAACTAACTTAAAAGGCAAAATGAGCACACCTACATGTTATTTTCTCCTAATACGCCCTCTATATTTGCTATCTTATTTCCATATAGACATAATGCCCTCACACTTTGCTTAACTCAAGCAAGCCCATCAGTGTGACTCAAACCACACCATTCGATCAGGTCTCGGCTCGTGCCACCACTCCCGCTACCTAGCACCCTCCACCACTACTCTTAACTCGGCTCACGCTAATGCCTCTATTGTTTACCGCCACCTCACCGGCGGACCTCAAATTGTCGTGATTAGATAGGAAATGGCTAGAATTAGACCAAAAAGCCTAGCTATCAAACCACTATGAGCAGTAATTTTAGAAAAATAAGCAGGAATTTTAGGCAAAGGAAATAGTACTTTCCATTCGACCTCGACATGTAGCGGTCGGTGGTATGAACTGTAAATCGGTGAATGAATAGTAATTTTAACACTATTTTAAATCCTAAGATACACGTAACTTTTGATCAGATGATTCAAATGACGCGAAACTTAGCATGCACCTTTTCTAGGATGTCATAAACCTATTTCAATCAATGATCAAGAGAATCATTGCCAAAGTTATGATTTTTTTTCCATTTGAGTGAAGGGTGAACCAAAATCGGACAAAAGAGGAAAATTTCGTTCTGCTCTTACTCGTGAGTCCTAGATGGTTTAGGTGATCTAAGATGGATTCTTATATATCATAGTAAGCTAGTATACAGTATGAATTCAACCCAAAATATCCATAGGAGTAAAACCTAAAAATCACCTATCTCTTAAGAAAAACTGAGCAAACTCAAGAACTTTCTTTAGATCATGCCTAGATAGATGAGATCTTATCTCTAGAAGATATCTCTACATCTTATACATTCTTGGCGCTAGAAAAGCTTAAGAGAAGAGAAATCTAAATAAGAAAGCCAAGAAAATCAAAAGCACATAAGAAATCCATAGCACAACTCACTTAGGCAAATTTTTATGTTCATTTCACTTGAAGAGAAAAGCTTTATAGCCAATTCCTCATAATAGCACAACTCCAAGCCTAGAGTACATATACATAAGGCTCTAACATAAGAAACACTAATCCTAATCACTCAAGTGTCACTACAAATCCTATTGTTAGTTTGTATAGTTTGTGCACTACAAATTTTGTTTGCATGTCAAATTTCTAATGATTTGTGAATGTCAAATCCTACGTGAACACTTACTAGCTTAACATGTTCATGTGAGGAGGTTAACATGTAACCATTATATAATCCACCTTGCTAACATGTAATCATTTATATTGGCCTATTTTAGGAGGTTCACACAAGCAATCAATATGTAATTGGTTGAAGGAATTAATATGTTGATATGTAATTGGCTAGCAAGGTTCAACACTTCAAGCAAATGGTTGCTAGTTATTTTTTAGATTAATGATTTCTATTTTTTCGTAATTGTTGTTTCGGTTGTAAACTGAAGAAGGAGAAAAAAGACTGGTTCAACCCTTAACATTAAGGCCTCATTCCAAATAGCTTCTAGCTTTAGAAGCTAACAGCCATTTGAAACATGTTACCTTCTTAATGTGGCTTTTTTCCCCCTTTTTCTCCTTTTTCTGTTTTTTTCTTTTTCCTTTGCATTATCCATGAAGATACGATGGTGTTTTTTCCTATTTTTATTCATTTTTCTTTAATTGAACACCTCAAAAGAAAACTAATAGCTGCTATAGTGTCATTTCATCAAAGCTAAAGCCACAACACTTTTGACCGGGGCCAAAGTAACTAGGTTCATACCAAAATTACACAACTAGGTTCAACACACAGATTGCCAAATTGTTCCAACACACTAAACACTATGAAAGTAACTACTCGAGATAGCTTTTAGTTTTCTTATCTTTGATGGAGATGTAGCCACACCCTTCCCTTGTTGGCTCTCCCTTCGGTTGATGTAGTCCCGTTTTCTTCCTCTTTGTGGGTGAAGCACTTGTAGCACCAATGTTGGAAGTTGATGCCCCTGTACTAGCATTTTCATCTTCTTTCTTGGTGACAACCTAGTTGTAGTAGATGCCTTCCTCTTTGTGCCACTTGCAATCTTCCCGCAATTTTCAACAAAGTAAGATACATGATTATGAATAAAAATAAATGGCACTAGTTGCGCAATTGAATTACCTATTATTTGCCTTTGATTTTGCATTTGTAGGGCCGATTCACCTACATTACTCCCGTCATCTTCATCGAGAGGTGGGAGCTTGCAGTTCTTTTCCCAATGGTTAACTTTGCACCTTTTGCACCTAACTCTCCTCCGAGGATCGAGGCATCCTCTAATCCTTTCTCAACCTACCAACTTGCTTCTTCGCTTTTAGGAGGTATACCTTGAAACCAGATCCACTTTTGGTCCCATGGATTTATCTGTCATAGTCGAAATAACACCGACATATGCTGCCCTAAATTTGGCCATAGAGTAATAGTCATGCACAAATTGCCTAATCTCACAAACACTCATGTAGCAAATGAAAGCAATAGCATGCATACAAGGCTTGCCAAACACTTGCTACTACCTACAAGAGCATTCTTGCTTCTCTAGATCTACTGTGCATCTTCTTGAATTTTTTTCATATGTAAGCAAAGTGACTTTAGCAACTTGAACATCGCTTCTAGATATATTAACATTCCCTAGAGACGTACTCTTAGTATACAACTCCTTTAGTATAGATGGTAGCATGGAACCCTCTAACTTTCTACCAATGTCTCTTTGAATACTAAACTTCTTCATAATTATTTCCTTGATATTGTCAAGAAGGTCATCAAGATTGAAGCCTTTGAAAGGTTTTATCAGTTTGTTGAAACTCTCTAAAATGTTATTATTGATATAATCCACCTTGCTAGCCTTAGAAACCTATACCAGATGTGCAGGTGGTGCTTTTGCAAGTAATGTATAGCCTCAGGGCATGAATTAAGTATGTTGCTCATATGAAACTTGAACTTGTCTTCATTGTATGCTCTTGCAGCTGGGTACATGTTATCTACAAATACTGGACCATGAAACTTTTTCATGAAATTGGCATACAAGTGCCACATGTATTCTCTATGTTCAGCATGTAGAAAACATCTGCAACAGCAGTCTCCAACCCCTTACATGCATCAGTAGATATGACAAGACCTAGTGGGGAACTTATGGCTCTATTCAGGTACCTCATGAACCAGTCCTAGTTGTCTATTGTCTCGAAGTCAAACACCACATAAGCCACAAAGAACAACCAATTGTGACATCCACAGATGTAGTTGATGCTAATTGGCCCTTGTATCATCCATGAAAGTGAGTTGAATCTACTCCAATATAAGGTTTGCAACCAGCTACAAAACCATCTATACATGGCTTCAATGCAACAATACTCTGTTGAAACACATCTTGTTGGCATGCTTCTTGAGGTCAATCTCCACAATACTCCTAGGGACTTCTCTAACTCAGCTTTGAAGTTGAACAACATCTGAAAGCTCTCTTCATATTTACCATGGATTTGATCAAGAGCCAGTCTCATGCTTGCCCAAGCCTTTGAATACTTTAGTTTGATACTATAATCTACTTGTAGCTTGCTTTGAGCTTCCTTCGCACTAGCGTTTGGGTTATCCTTCAACCAATCCCCAAGTCTATCTGCAATCCAATCTTGAGTAGCCATCTTGCCATATAACTTAGTAGTTGAACACCCATGGTCAAAAGGAAGCTTCTTTATCTACACATTAATCGTTTTGGACTTTAGCCCTTTGCAGGCTTGGTTTCCTGGCTCCTCACGCCTTATGTCTTGGCTTAGATGTTGGACCCCAGAGTAACAACTTCAAAATCCTCTATGTAAATCATACTAATCCAGGATCAGCTAGTGCACACAGTGAATAAAAATAAATAAATATCAATCATAATGATATTTATTCATTAACTAAATATAGATCTAAAGGCTAAAGTTTACATCCACAGCCCATAGGCTAAATCTAAATAATAGCAGTGGAAGAAAAGCCAAAGCAGAAGAAGCCTACTGAGCCTACCTACAAGCAAATGATAGTAAGACGCGGTCTACTCATCCAGGTCTTCACCGTAGTCGAAGTTGTCCTCCTCTGAGATGAGATAGCAAGGCTGAGTATAAACTTGTACTCCGCAAGTCACATGAAAAAATGCAATATAATGATAAAGACAACAAAGGAAAGTATGTAGGGTTATTTGAGCGTAAAGCATTGTTGAATTTAAAGAATTACAGTAAATAGGTATGAAAATGTTGAATTTAATATAATATGTAAAAAATAATAATTTAAGCAAAATAATATCGTTAGTGTAGGCACCAATCTAACCATAGACATCCCACCCAGACCATCTTTTCCAAAAGATCTCAAATGGATTCTATCCATCCATAAGCATTTGATGAAATATTTTGAAAAACAAGGTCTAATCCGTGAAAAACTTTACTAAGCATGTCTATGACCGTGGGCATAACTATCTAGGATAGTTTATACACTCTACAAAAAGTTGTACAACTTTACCTATAAAATATGATTAACTCATTATGTCACTCACTACATGTTTTCGTAGGCGTGCGGTCGAGTAATTATAACAAGGTCTTTACAAAATAAGCCATTAACACAGCTACGCCTCCATGAGTTTCACGCAACAAGGAATCCACCATATCATGGCTCCTTCTTATACCATGTGAGACTTCTCATAGCCTACGCTACTCTCATATTTAGCCTATAGCGAGATTCGGTTATAACCCGCTAATTAAGCAGTTAGGACTGTCCCATACTAGTCTTGTGGTAGTATGATCGGATTTTGTGTGATGGCTCATAGGCGGTTCTTAATTGACTTAGGTACTATCCACAAACCCCTTGTGCCTAGCGTCCACGTCGAGCCACTGAGTAACAACGTATGCTAGCAAGCACCTACCACCTAACCTTTTGTCTAAGTTTAAACCAAGTTTTATATTTATTTTAAAATATTTCATAGACTTTCTTAACTCACCGAAGTGAAGAATACTTTTTAAAGCTCACCATTTTATGTAAAAATGTTATCTCAAGCCTAAAGTTTTACCTATGCAGGTCTAAACATTTGCTGTAAAATTCTCTAGCCATACTAGTGTACTAACTAGAATTTTGTTCTAGGGTGACAGTATCTGGGAATCAATATTAATAGAGGAATTAACAAGTGGGCAATAACTAAGTTTAAAATTAAATTGAAATACATTGAATAACAATATACATACAGAATAATTTAAAATAACATAATTTTATTATACAATCTGGGATCAATATGATCAAGGTGTATAACTTGCGTTGCTCCGCTGACTAGTGTGTATCGTTGAAGTACATTTCTTCATAATCGAAGCAGTCTACACGTGAAAATAAACAAGCAAACTCAAATAAAATCCAAATAAACTTCAAATATTAAAAAGAGGACATAAATAGATAGATTAGAAGTTTTGATGAATTTCGAAATTTGAATGGGTTCAATCGGAGCTAGGATAGAGAACAGGCTTCTGAAAGTTTAAATTCTAAAGAAAAAGAAAAACTAGAACTTCTAGAATTATTTTTCTAAAGAAAAAGTGACCACACTGAGAGCTGGTCGAAAGCTTATAGTTGTCAAATACTATAGTGATCGAATACTACAGTGGTCGAAAGCTACAGTGGTTGGCGGCTTACAGTGGTCAGAAGCTGCAGTGGTCATAAGGAGAGTACAGTAGCCTTAGTCATAGATTTAGAGTACTGTAGCAGTCAAAGAAGACTACAATGGTAGCGGCTCGGGGCGGTAGTCATCAGTGCTTCAATGGTTGGTAGCGAGCGGCGAGGTGCCCAAACAGAAGAGGAGAACATGAGTGATACGTTGGTAGGCACAGGGTTTACCGGAGATGGTCAGAGAGTAGTCAGCGACAGGCGGAATACGGCGATGACGGGATGTCCAGTGAGGGAAAGGCTCCGGCGGTGGACTTGGATGGTGGAGTGATCGGCGAGGATGGCGTCGGGTGGTGGAGCTCTTGGCAGCGTCAATGAGCCGAGAGGAGGTCGGGCGGTGGGAGGAGCTCGTCGGGCTCGCGAGCTTGGGAGGAGGCGAGCAAGGTGCGCGGCTCAGCTAGCGAGAGAGGAAAGGAGGTGGGGTGGGGCAATGTGTGGAGGTATGTGCTTGGGGCACTATTTATAGTGCCAAGGGGGTGTGCGCGGAATTCCTCATCGAGTGGTGGCTAACGGAAGGAGGTGAGGAGAGAGAAGGAAGGCGGCGCGAGAAGGAAAGGAGGGGCGGGGATTAGGAAATTGCTCCGGTGACGCATGGCTTACAAAACCGAAGAGAATAGGGAAAGAAAATGCGGCCGATGTAGGTTTGGGTTGTCAACGATGAAAAAGGAAAGAGAAGGGAGGGAGAAGGAAAGGAGAGCGTGAGAAAGGAAGGCTCGGTTGGAAATCAAGAAATTAGCGAACTCGCACAGTTATTTCCTTTTGGGTGTTTGGTTGAAAACGAAAGGGAGAGGAGACTTGGTCTCAAACTCGGCGGCGACAATGGCGTTGATGCTCGTGAAGAGAAAGGAAGCGGAGGAAGAAGAATGGAAGGGAGAAGGGGCGGCTGATGGGAGAGCCCCTACTATCAATGGAAAAGAGAAGGGGGAGAGAGAAGGATGGCAGATAGCCAAGATGATGACAAGCAGCATGGGCCGAATCTGGGCCGTCCGTGGGAGAGAGGATGGCGCGGGGCTCTAGGAGGAGGAGATGGTGACACATGGCAAGGGCGGGAGATCCAAACATCCACGTGTCGGCCGAACAAAGGAAGAGTGATTTTAAATCCTTTTTAATTTTTTAGAACTCCCGAAGTCTAAATAAAAGGTTAGAAATAGCAAATAAAGTCCGACAAATTCAAAAAAATCAAAACAATTTCTGAATATATTTTGGACTTAGAAAAAAATATTTTCAACATAAAGTTGGTCTTTAATTTTTTACAAAAATACTTTTTAACTTTCAGATTGATTTTTAAATTTTAAAAAATTCATAGAAAATCCAAATAAAAGACAAATAAGTCCATATAATTAATTTGAATGAGTTCTTTTACAAAAATTCAAAATATCCTTTATTTAATATTTTTTTATGATTTTACTTAAAGTACTTTTCAAAGGAAATGTTTTTTAAAGCAAAAAATCTGGGCAGACAAAATTAAAATTCAAGCAACCAAAGAACACTGATTTTATTTCAAATTAAATTAACTTTTGTCACTAATAATTTTAAAATAAACAGCTAGATTATTACATTAGACTCCTTTCCACAGCATTATGATGGCTCGGACTCCACACTGTCGCCAACTCCATGCCACCCTCTCTCTTTCATCATACACAAGAATCGTTCCCTTGGTTTCACATGGCAATCACGTGGTCAACACACTTGGTTTTCCTTTTGACAGTGCAGCCATGCCCCTCACACGCCCCATGTGCCTCACGGGTCCCACGCGGTTCGTGCGCTCGAACGCTCCCTTACGCTAGGGTTTCTCACTTTCGGCCATCCTCTCCTCCCTCCCTCTCAGCCTTATCTCCTTGACTCAATCCAGCCCCAATTGGCAAAGCCTTTTCATCTTACAATGCAGAATTACAAATCAAAGTAGCATTGGTACTTAGCATCACATTAAAAACAACCTCATTTAGTGGTTGCGTATTTAGAAGAAGCAATTTAGGGATGGCATATCTCTAATACACGCACTAAGCGATGGCATAAATAAAATTTCCCTATAAAATAGGGTTTATTTCAAATACAAAAAAATTCTTAGCTTTCTGCTGGAATTAAATGGTTTATTGTGTGCCAGATAAGACAATAAAAGCAAAAGCGGAAGCATTGTTTGGCAAAAAAGTAAACTTTTTTGTACAACAAGATCCCAATCCAAATAATCAAATTTGGTTGTAAAAATAATCCAAGTAAATCATATTTAAATTATAGGATTTTATTAAAAAAAAGACTAAATGAGAACCTACAATGTATTTTTGTTAGTTTTTTTAATTAGCTGGTGGATTTATCAAAGGTTTATCTCTCTTTCATCCAAATTCTCCTGTCCACGACATTGTTCTAAAATTCTTGGACAAGCACTCCAAGAAAAAGGCACTAGATTTGGTTTGAGAGCTTTCTATGGTTGGCAAATTGTCCATGTCCACTTTTAGGGGTAAAAACAAATCGGATAGTGCCAAATCACATTCGTAGTCGTATTTGTAAATGAATACAAATATGATTCTGAATATTCTCGAATACTAATACAAATTGAATATTATAACGAATATGAATTCGAGTTGACTATCCACTCAATTCGGTTGGATCCGAGTATCCTTATAACTTATGTAGTATGAAGACATTAATGATATTTTATCATCGTACAATCACACTTAATCATTCTAATTCATTTACTTCACTTAAAGAAATACGAATTCACATTTAACTAAAAAAACTTGTCCAATAATTACTTGTATTGTATTAAAATATGCATATTGCTTCATGAAATATGAAGACAGATAGTCCAAATGAAATAACATTTCAGATAGTAAAAGTCCATACCATATTCGCATCCATATTTTTATGCGAATTAGAATTTGAATACGAATAGGATAGAAATTTTTCATCGGATGAAAAAATTTATATCATATTCGCATCCTATCGAATATGGTAACCAGATAATATGAATAATTCATATCCACTTTTCACCCCTATCCACTTTAGAAGGCATGAGTTTCATATGATATTTTGTAGGGAACAAAATAACAATCCTAACTCCTGTTTTCTTTTGTACTCCCTTCGGTTTTTATTTGATGTTATTGACAATGGTGGAGCCAGGATTTCACAAAACCTCAAGCCCAAAACTAAGAGGCTATAAGTCTATAACTAACGTCGAATACTATCAACACTGAGGCATAATACAAGTACAACATAACCTTTATTGTCACAGTACTAAGAATTTCACAGTCGGACTAGGACCTTCAACCATCACTTTTAAGCTTCACATGTAAAGATGGCTTATTTGATTTGGCTATAGCATGGCCGTGTCATGGAAAAACACTGGATCTTAAACCTCTAGGTTTAAATGGTTCTTTTGTGAGTTTGTCCAAACCATTCCTTAACTGATAACAGTTCTTTGTTCTAACAGAAACTATAATCTCCACCTTCTAGTCAATTCAATCAATTCAAATTGTAAATTATAGTTGATCTGGTGCTTTCCTACAGACAAGAAGTACTAGGATATGGTACGAGTAAAATAAACCCAATCAATTCAAAAACCTAACCTTGTAGAAGAGATCCTCGACTTCCCTCTCGCGGATGTCACTAGGGAGATTGCTCACGTAGATGGTGTGGGCCGCGGCTATTCCTGCAAAATGGAAAGATCAGAGGAGCCAACAGCACACATTGATACAAGCAAATTGAAGAGGAAAGTAGCCAAAGTGCCAAGCCAAGTTCGAGCATCCATCATAAAAAAGAAAAGAAAAACTAGTTAAACAAACAAGCATCGCATCACAACTCTTGAAAACACAATCGATTCTGACGAGGCGACGAACACAGCAACTCCACTGCTAAAATGAAGGAACCTAGCCAACTAGCCAAGTAAACCGCGGGTTTCGAATCCAATCCAAGCACTCACCCAATAAGCTTCCGCGTAGGCCGTCCTGAATAGCCGGATTGTATAAATGCGGTGTCATGAAGTATAAATGCGAGTATGGATAAGGCGGCACACGGTGTCATGAAGTATAAATGCGGCACACGGATAATGAACTATTGATCTTATGTTCTTGTCAGGGCAGTCCCAATGCTGGAAACCATGACTAGTTTCTAGTCTTCTAAGACACTATGATACAAACTACAGCTCTAATCCATAGTTTCTTCGTGTGGGACCAGATCGAATCGTGACCAATCCTTTTCATTCCCTTCCTGCACATGCATTGGTTGTTTCTTCTAAAACATTATGATAAGAAACCAGGTTCTCTGCAGCGCATGTTTTGCTGGTTTCCTCAGCTTTGGACCTCGTGAAGAAATAGTTTCCTCATGAAGAAACCATTTCCTTATCTCTCCTCTTTAATTACTATACCATGTCACCAAAATGCTTACGTGATAAGCCTAATTAATATAAGAAACTATAGCATTGGGACTACCCTCAGATAGCCGGATTGCTTCGTGTCTAAACGAAGATGCACTAGACGTGCGAGTCTCCAAACAAACGCGTTGACCAATTATACATGAACAAAAAATCAATGGATCACCAAAATCTCACTACTTGCTAATCATAGTTTATCTCGTAAGATGCAGTCCGCCTCACTTAACTTTTTTTCCCCTCCTTTCGCTAAATCAAACCAACGTTTTGGACCTGTTCTTTAACTACGCACCACAAACATCACAGCATACCAGGTCTTTCATTTCAAAAGAAAGGGACATACCTAGCCGGACATGATTAGGAATATAAGGCCACGTTCAGCTCCTCTCATCGCCGCGTTCGGCGATGACTTTTAGCGTTTTATTTACTATTTTTTTTGTTTTTTTTCTTTTTTATAGCAAACAAACCCAAATACCAGGTCCAGAGTGTCAACAAGGAACGCTCAACGCAATCAATAGTCTCGTTACACTATTGCATAATCTCACTAAACTAGCAACAAAACGCCACGTATTATTTATTTCAGTTTGAATTAATCCGGGGCTTAACCAGGTTTTCTTATGACGGATTAGCACTTTAACCTGCCTTTCTGGATCACGATTTAATTAAAAAGCTGTCCCCCGTGTTGAAGTATTCGGTGATGGCGTGGCAAGGTTGAGCAAGTCCGACTCAGACCTGGGCAGAATCAGATTATCTGACTTTGTTACCATGACTTTACTTCCTAACCATAAGATCTCGGTCCCCGCTCGTTTCGATTTCGGCTTCTAATTTTTTGTTTCTAGTTCACTATTCTTTAAATTTATCTCTTTTTTATTTTTTTTAGATTTTTTTGCCCTTTTTTCCGTATTCCTTTGTGAAGGACCGTGTGAGAAGTTCCTGAAAAATATTGTAATGTATCATTGTAAGTTTTTCCAAAGTAGTTATTTGGTTTTACAAAGATAGCATCTTATCTAAATTGTTTTTTGTTTTGGGCAGAAATTGAGAATTTCGGGATTTGAGTCATGGTTGAGTTGGGATGACCTGTGTCATAGTATTAAGATTGCATGATGCATGTTTTGGCTAACGTATATCAAGTTGTAAAAAACTTATTTCCGAAAATGATTTCTTTATCTTTGGATGTGCAGAGACGCTTGGAGTCACCATGATTGATGGCGAGGATCAGGGCTACGCTTAAGAAGGAGTCGAGATCCAGAACGATCAAGGATACCGAGTGGGATGGTGAGCTCAAGCATGGCACGAGAAAGACGGGAACTGTTGAAGGCAAGTTCAAACGACGGGTTACACCACGTGGCTTGGTTGGTCCAAGTGAGGCATTGTCTGGTGGAACCAATGCGGGAGACGCTTGCCGACGCGTGGCAAACCAATGGTGAACCTACACGTGACAAACATGAGATTCCTTGTAATGAAATATAAAGACTTGGTCAAGAAAGGGTATTTTGGTAAGTTTAGTCAAAATATTAGAATCTATCTTGGATCAAAATTGCGGCACATGAGTGGTGCTTGAAGAGTGATTTAGGTCAAGGAGAAGTTGGTTTGATCAAGATGAATCAAAGGTATATAACTTAACGGATTCGGGTTTATACGCTTTAAAAAGCGTGTATAAGTGAACATGTGTTAGTAAAACCCGTGTATATGGGATTATCAGATTTTCTCTATTGTACTAAGTGGATAGTATCCACTAAGGGCTAGATGTGGCTGATTAGCTCACCTATATAAATGAATTAGGATTGAGACATATGTTAACCATTCAATCTATTTCTCTAGTACTCTCATGTCTAGGGTTAAGATTTTAAAGTTGAGCGCGTTGTGTGCACTCTATTCTTTAAGGTGGAGGGGTTGTAAAACTTACCTCATTAAGTAAGTAATACATCAATCTTTGATTATCTCCATAGATTCCTCATATTTTGATTGGTTTGCTCTTGATTTAGTTGGTTTTGATCTCTTCTCTTCCCTTTTCTTAATCTTGTGGTACCAAAAAATGTGTAAGAGATAGAGATAACTTCTAGGAATCTATCTTCACCTATCTGCGTACTTTGATAGCAAGATTATTAAGAAAACCCGATTTTGCTTGATTTGGCCTCAAAGTGTGATTTCTTGATCCAAGGGTTTTTGACGTGATTTCTTTCGTGTTCTTGCTCGCTGAAAAATGTGGAAATACATTTAGACACATCTTGGCCATCGTCCACTTACAAGCAAATTGTATTCACCGATTTTGATTTTGGCTTGACTTCAATGCACATTTCTTGAAACTGAAAAAGGTCTCAATTTTGGCCATAATTTTCATGATCGTTTGTTGGAATATATTCTTGATAGCTTAGAGAAGATCTCTACAAAATTTAATGTCATTGGAATCTATGGATCAAAAGTTCCAACGATTTTTGGATTTGAAATTGGGCTAAAAATATTATTTATGTGCCTGATTTTATTATAGCAGTGGTCAAACTGCCCTTGAAGCACTAGTCAGACCATCCAGGACTGGTCAGACCGCCGTTTCTATACCGGTTAGACTACTAGAAAGTGATTACTTTGAGATTTAGTATTTTTAAGCTATTTGGGTCAAGGTTTGGATGAAAATTCTATTTTCTGCAACTCTATAGTTGTGTGAGAATAGAATCTTGAATACTTAGGAAAAATTTTCAAGAAGGCACCATTCACCCTCCTCTCTATTGCCATACAGTTCTTTTTTTCCCGTACTCGTTTGCATTATACAGATGGGCTAATCTATTTTTTCAATTTTTAATTTTTTTAAAAAATTAATTATACCAAATAAGCATCATCAGCTATATTGCAAAATAAGCCAACTACAGTGTAAATTCAACCATAAACCGAGCTTAATAAGTCGAATTGAGCACCACCGAAAACAAAGGTTGGAAAAACAAAGGTTGATATCAATTTGGATATTGTAATAAATATGGCGTGGCAAGTAACATAACAAAATACTATAACTCAGAATACCGTAGTATCTTAACTATAGCATCTGATCTAAACTATTCTTTTTATATCCACAACTAAAAATCTCACAAAATTATAATTACTTTTCTTCTCTAACTTTGCGAGCACGAGTTAGAGAGATGTCAACCGGACCCTCCCACTCCCACCCCCACCACCCACACCCAACAGCACGTTCTCTGTGAATCGAACCCGCATCCGCCACGTGTCATCACCAGACACCTCCAAGCGCACTTCACGCCGCCTTCCTCTTCACCCCCTACATAAGGCAGAGCACCTGAAGCAGACCAACACACATCCCAGTCACAAACCAAAACTATGAGTTCAGCTCTCAGGAATCTCTAGCACACCACCCATGCACAATTTTGTGTCGCAGTGCGCCGCGGGCGACGGCACAGGGCCTCTGGTCGTCAGGCCGGACGGCTGCCGGTTGCGGTTGGGGAAGCTTGTGGGCGTCGTCGAGCTGATGATCGAGGCGCCAGTATTAAATACGACCACTCAATACTAGTTTCGACCACTCCAATGAGATGTTGGATGTTGAATACGACCACTCCAACAGTTAAGACCATCAATGCTTAAGACCATTTTACACGTGCTCGAAGGCTTTGATTAGATATCACTCGAACGTTGCGATTTCTTTGCTATGGTACTCGTAAGCCTTTGGAGTACTCGAGTCTCCTCTGCTCTTCGAGTACGATGATAACAACTTGAAAACAAGTGCAAGATAGAACAAACAAAATCTTTTGGTGGTGCTTCAATCATCACACATTTTCTTTGATTTTTCTCCTCTATTTATACACAAGAATATATGTTAAACATATACAATACTTCTACATATCCGAACATGACTCAGATACATAAAACGACTCTAAAACTTGAAAATTTTTATTTCTAAATTGTCTCAGACTCAACTCGATATAGTCTCAAAAATGGATTTAACAGGATTAGTTCCAACATACACCCCATATTCCTTGCCGACTTAACCAACTTCCTTGATACCGAGTAGATTAATCATCTGACCAAAATTGACTCAACTCAATGCTTTTGTGAGTGCATCAACGCTTTGTTCTTCTATTCAAATATGTGAAACAACCACCAGTTCTTCTTCAACACATTCTCAAATAAAATGATACCGAGTATCAATGTGTTTACTTCTTCCATGAAACACCGGATTTTTCATAAGCGATATCATTGACTTATTGTCCACAAATAACGTGAACAACTTGATGGTCTATTTAGTCAATTCATGAAGCAATCTCATCAACCAAATACTTAACCATGTTTCCATATAGATAGAACACCATCCGGTTGTGCTTCTAGGGTCAACCGGATCACCGGTTAGATTACTATCACAAAAACCTTCAAGCATTGGTATGTAGTCATGTCTGACATATATCAGACCATAATCAATTGTTCCTGCTAGATATCTCAGCACATGTTTTAATGCTTGCTTGTATTGTATTGTTGGTCTTTCCATAAATCTGCTAAGTACTCCAACTGAGTATGCAAGATCTAGTCGTGTATATATCAAATATTGTAGACATCCTATTATACTTTAAAATTCAGTAGCAACGACTGGCTCTCCTGTCTCATCTTTGTCGAGTTTCAGTTTTGACTCTATGGGGTACTAATAAGGATTGCAACCCATCATGCTTGCCTTCTCAAGAATTTTTTTTGCGTATGTTGATTGCTTGATTGAAATATTATACTTACTTTAATTCACTTCCAAACTGAGGTAGTAAGTCAAAAGTCTGAGGTCACTCATCTCAAACTGCTTCATTATCCCCTTAAACTCTTCAATTTTTTGATCACACGTTCCGGTGATAATAAGATCATCAATATATACGCTGAGTATCAGCATGTTTTCTTCTATCTTTCTTGTATATAAGGCTGGATCTTACTTGCATCTTTCAAAACTAAGGTTAATCAAAGAACTATCTAGTTTCTTGTTTCAGAAAGATAAGAAAAAATTACAGACAAAGCGGAAGCTCTGCAATGTTCTTGGCTCCTGCGAGTACCCAGGTTCCAGTGTCCTCTTTCGCACGGGCTATGAGGGACTCCGGGGTAGATGCCAACAATCAGAAGATTTGAGCATTATGTTCCTTCCAAATTTTCCAAGTCACCAAGTCACCAGCATTAAAAGCGTCATCGCCACTTTCCATGGGACTCCAGGCATATAGATAATCGACTCCCACCAGTGTCGGATAGATGACCGGTTCCACTAGGTTGCTGGGGACAGGAAACTACAAGCTATCCATCGTGCATGGCCATCCAAGTTTTTCCAGAGACTTAGCACTCAGCTAGGAGGTGGATAGTAGTCTTTTAGGCATGTCTGCAAAGTGGGCACATCTGTTGGTTCGGCCATCCTCATTTGGAAAGACAGTCTGCTATCCAATCTTTGTTTTGTATGACTAGCTAGACAAAGATTTTGCATTTCTTTGGTGCCCAAGTCTTCCACATGAGGGAGTTCATGGCTGTTTTTGTCACGCCTAGGAATTGAGCTTTGTATGCCATGGCTGCGCTGTAGGCAACATCTGGAGTGAGCTTCCATGTGAGAGTGTCCTCAAAGTCTTCCCAAAGGGTCATTATGGAAGTTATGGTCCAAATGGCAACAAGCTCTAGGGGTGCAATTGATGGAAATATAGGCAATATTTTAATTCCAAACATTACTAGGAGACAAATACAATAAACTAGTGATGCAAAACATATAACTAACAGTAGACTACTCATTGTACTTTAGAAAATACACAAAAAAATACAGTATTAAAGTCAATCGAACGCGCGAACGACTTACTGTTGGGCTTGATGAAGAATAGGAAGCAACGTAGGCTCGATGCAATGTAGAACGTAAATGACGCAGTGAAGTGAGCGGTCGCGTAGATGTGCGCTGCCCAGAAACCTTATTACTGCGCTCGTGTAGGTCTTCACGGCAGCAACGGCTTGAAGAAATCACTTCCCTTCTTCACGGTGCACGTTGGGAAGAAGAGTCGACGAGACTCAGGCAGCACAGCACAACAGCACAAGTTCACAGGAGGAAGAGAATGAAGGCAGTGAGATTCTTGGCTATACTCTAGGCATCTCTAGTCATATATTTAGACAGACTAATAACTAACTATGATTAAAACAGTCATTTACCCATTGCTAACTGACATATTTAACCAACTAGTAACTGCCTGTCATCAAACCTAATAAAACCCCAAATTCAAATGTTTGGATCTCATTCAAATAGAGAGAGTGTGATCCAATACAATGAATTCCAAAAGATGAAGCCCCTCAAGTAGCACACCACTCTTTCAAGTGCTTCCCAGTGATCATCTCCTAGGTTTGCACCCAATAGAACGATTAGTGATCTTCCAAGTCTCATTAGTCATGATAGAGTCTATCTCACTAGAGACTGCCTCTTAACAATGTCAGCATTAAAAGATGCATAAGCCTTCAAAAGAGTTTTTGGCATATTATCTACGAGGTATACAACAAAATCGTCACCAAAGATTTTATCAACCCTTTGTCTCTTGTTATTGTGACTAGATTGTTATCCTCCTCAGGAATATCACAGATTGGTTCAGAAATGATGGGAAGTTTAGAAGTTTGATATTTTTTTATATTATAGATTTGAACATTTTCAATTTGTGAAGTACCGCCTACTGTTTTCATAGGAAAGTTATTTTCAAAAAATAAAGCATCTCTAAACTACATTATTGTGTTAGCAATAATCTAAAGAGTTTCTAATTTAACTACAAAAAATCTATAGACTGTGCTATTTTGAGCATATCTTAGAAAAATACAATCGACTGTTTTTTATCCAAGTTTTCTCTTTTTCTACAATGGTATATTGACTTTTATCAAACACCCCAAAGTTCACAGAAATTTGACATTAGATTTTCTCCCCTTGTATCCCTCATATGGAGTAATCTCATTCTTTTTAGTGATTACTCTATTTAGGACAAAAGTTGCTATCAATATAGCTTCTCCCCACTATACCTTAGGCATACCGAAACTCTCTAACATGGCATTAACCCAGTCTATTAGTGTTCGATTTTTCCTCTCAGGTACCCCATTTGATTGGGGTGAATATGGTGGTGTTAATTCATAGATTATTCTATGCTTAAAACAGAATTAAGAGAATTCATGAGAAACGTACTCTCCTACACGATCGGACCTCAATCTTTTTATTTATTTTTAGTTAGTTCTCAACCTCGACCTTATAAGTCTTAAAGTAATTTAAAACTTTATCCTTAATTTTTAGCAAATAAACATATCAATAGCATGCTGCATCATCAATAAAACTTAAGCCTTTAAAGGGTTTTCGAGACTGTTTTGCTTGCACATATGACTAACACTTTGATCATTTGACAATTTCACATTTTAGAATTAAATCTAATCCAAACATTCTAGCAATACTATCAAAACAATATAACAGAAACCAGAATGCCAAATATTTGCCTTGCATTTTATTTAAATCTATTGCAACATTCAGATTATAACAAGACTCTAAAATACTTAGGCGGAACAAGCCTCCGCTCTCATAGCCTTTATCAATAAATTTTTCAAACTTAAACACTATAATTTTATTTGACTCAAAAACTAGCTTATAACTATACCTACATAGAAGAGAACTACTAATAAGATTCTTATTTATTATAGGAGCATGCTGCATATTCTTTAAGTGGACAATCTTCCCTGAAGTAAGCTTCATATCCACCGTGCCAATACCTAGAACAGAAGTATGCGAGCCATTTCTCATTAGGATGGAGGAAGCCCCTGCTGCTTGGTAAGAAGAAAATAAGAAATTATCAGAACATATGTGAACATTAGTACCAGTATCAACCCACCAATCAGTGGATTGACATGCTAAAAAGACAACATGAGAATTACCATACCCTCCTGAAGTCAAGGCCTCGCCTATAATCACGTTGACAGTATTCTTCTTTGGCTGTTCACCATTTCTGATTTTGCGAAAGCGACGGTTATTCGATATATGACTGTATTTTCCGCATATAAAGCAGGTGATGCCTCTCAAATCCTTTTTCTCAATTTTCTTCATCTTAAAGCTAGTTGTTTTGTTCGGTTTGTTAGATTTGTACTTCTTTACCGTAGTCTTTTTCTCTATAAAATTTGCATTATTTTAACCAGATGTGCTTGGCGCATCCATTGCTCTTACTTTTTCTTCTACATCGAGGGCAGCAATGAGATCCTCAATTGAAATTTCTTTCCTCTTGTGTTTCAGGCTAATGGCAAAATCTCGCCAAAAAACAGGGAGTTTAGCAATAATGTCCACAGTCACAACTTTAGTAGGCAACACAGAGTCCAGGTGCACAATCCCACCGACTAGTAGCAGGAAGTCATGAGTTTGTCCAACTATGGACTTAGCCTCATCCATGCTAAATTCAAAAACTTGCTCACACATGTAGAGTCAGCGACCTGCCTCTACCTCTACATATTTGTACTCTACTGTATCCCATAACTCGGTGGCGGACATGTAGTCCATGTACACATCGTAGAACTGATCTGCTAGAATAGTTAGAATGCAGCCAAGAGCAGTGTTGTTTGTATTACCAAATTGAATAAATTATTGAACTGTAAATGGATACTGCGGGTGAATAACCCACCATAGCCCCAAAGACATGAGCCAAAACTTGCCATCTACAAAAGTTCTGACCAGAAAACCTCTCAAGTTTCATCACATTAGAAGTACTAACCATTTCTATATTGTAACAAAGTTCACAATAAGATTTCTGGAATGATGAAAATGTGGGCAATGTTTTTGAGAGACCATGTGGAGGTATCCCCGTGTTTGTGATGAGATATTGACAGTTGGTTTAGTGAGTTAGAGTTTATCTTGGGTATTCTAGGATTGAGTACCTCTATTTGTGCTAATATAGAATATACAATTTCGTGCGGTGCTATGTGATGGTTTGCTTGTCTGTGTGACTGCAGGACTTCGGAGCTAGGTCATGGTGAGGCGAGGTGGACCGGGACTAGGCATAGGAAGTGTCGAGGTCCAGACGGTCAAAGATGCCGAAGATGATCGAGACTGCTGAGGTGGTTGTGAGTCGGGAGATGAGGAACCGGAGCTACCCGTGACGAACACGACGGCGTCTGAGTGGATCGGGACTAGGCTCGGGAGAGTCGAGGTCCGGTGGTCGAGATGCCGGTTGCGGAAACTTCGGGATGGTGCTTGAGGGCAATTTGGAGAATTGACTCAAGTTTTGGTGAAATGGCTGGTTCCCTCCATTTCTCTACATGTGTTTGACCCTTGCCGGTGTGTGCATGGAGCAAGGGAGTGGGTGTTGGACTGCACTTCTTGATTTCTTTGTTTTTAGGCGAGAAGCAAGGGTGTTCTCTTTTGTCTCTCTGCGTGTGTGGGCTTTTCTCTCTGACTCCCTCACGGTGTATGCAAGAAGTGAGCAAGTGTCGGTGTGATGAATGGAGCTAGTACGTGTGTGAGTTTTGGTTCCACTACTTCTGCGGTGTGCAATTTGGCTTGGGTGTGTGCGAGGTCAAGCATGTAGAGAGTGGTTTGTTCTTGTGTTGGGAGAGGAGAGATTGATTTGAGAATCCTGTAATCATTCCTCTTATTCTAATGTCCATGCGTGTCGGGACTCCTCTGTAACTGTTTGTTGGAGTGGAATCTCTGAATATTTTCTCCCGAGCTCCTGTGTTCTTGAACTCTTGATGTTTCTTGGTGTTGAGGCAGCTCATGTGCTCTCCTGCGTGTGTGAGGTGTGCTATATAGTAGTTGAGTTCTAGTGCAAAGGGTTTGAGGAGGTTGTGAGAAAAAAAAACATCGTGAAATCGTTCCCCTGTTATTCTCTCATGGTTATGAATCAAATTTGAGAAGGTCTGAATCTGAGCTTTTCTTTTGTGGCTGTCTGCTCTTGGATGATTGCTGTTCTTTCGTTGGAGGGTTGAAATCTTGATTGATTCTTGCAAATGGTTTAACTCTGTGATGGGGAATCCTCAAGGCCATGTGAGCATACTATTTCCATGAGCAAGGTAATTTAATTGCAGTTCCCCTCTTTAGATTTATGTTTTTATTCTCCCTGCTAAACCTTTTGGCAAAAACCCTACTATTCATATTCAAGAGGTCTGAGTTTAAATCTCTTTCTTTCTGAGATGGATGAGCTATTTAGTTTGTGGGTGTGCCTTTTTATGCTCAAAAACTTCAAGCATTTCTTGGTCAATTTCTCAGATTTTGGGCTGCTGCAGTAAGCACTGTTTTCAGTCTTCATTTCGGTTCAGTCCTTGGTTCCTTTGCTATCTGTACTGCCTCTTTGCTGCTTGCAATTTCAACCGAATGCACAACTGCATTTTCTCTGCTGTCCATTTAGGCGGAGCTATGATGCGATTTTAATTGGTTTCGGCTGTGAGTTGCTCGGCTTGTGTATTTTCTTCAGTCTTTGCTGGTTCGGTTTGCAATGTCAGGAAGGTGCAGTAGCTGTTCGACAGGGGTGCTGTTTTTCAGTTCTTAATATCAAACAAAATTCTCGATTTGATGCAGGCTCCTAGTTCGAGTTTTTTCATGCATCGATTATTTGCATGTGCTCTGCATATTCCCTTGCCGAACTGATTTTTCCCTGTAGTGATTCTTGCTAGCCGACTGCACAGGAAAGATTTATTCTCAGTACTACAGTGCACTGTTCCTTGTTGAATTTGTGTGTTCAGTTTGGGTGAGTAGAGAGAGGAGTAGAGAAGAAGTAGCAGTAGCTCTCTTGTTTCGGTTAGAAGAAAAGAGGTGAGATGCTGTGTAAGTGTGTGTTACTGATGAGAGCGAATGGGGTGAAACAAAGCAGCTATGCTTTTCAGTTTGCATGTTTTTTAGTTTTATGCAGTGTCTACAGTTCTCGGCTATGTTTTCAACAGTGAGTATTTTCAGTCCATAGTCTGAGAGTGTTCGGCTAGCAGCATTCCACGTGTGTGCAATCAGTTATTGCTCTGTCTTTTCGGCTATTCTTTGGCTAGCACAGGTTGGTGACTTTTATTTGAGCTGCGTGATTCGGTTGGTTGTATGTCTTTGGTGCGCAATTTTTCAAGGAGTGTGGGTGTGTGAAGCAGCAATCAGTATCTTTTAGCTTCAGATAGTTTCATCTAAATTGTTCTGGCAAGTCTTGGTAAGATACTTATTTGAGATATATGTTGACAAGTCCAGAAATCAAGTGTGCTCTTTAGGCAGTATTTGTTAATCTTGTGTGATGCTAATTGTATTTTCTAGAGAGTTTGAATCTTCCTCTTCTTAGCTTTTGTAGCTATTGGAGAGTTGAGATTTTTGTGAATACTTCGGGGGCAAACTTTTAAAGGCACCATTCACCCCTCCTCTGTTGCCATTTCCGATCCTACAATTGGTATCAGAGCCGGTTAGCTCTTCTCGATAGATCTTTAACCGGTCTGTGAGCCTTGGCAACGGATAAGTATTCCACCAAGCCCCCGATCTTCGATGGGATCGACTATCCCTTCTGGAAGAGTCGGATGGAGTCCTACATTCAGGCTCAGGGCTATGCGGTTTGGCGAAAGGTTAAAACTCAATTTGTCGTTCTTGCCGATGAAGACATCAATGTGAATAACATGACTGATGTTGAGGCGAATGCTAAGGCAAGGAACATTATCATCAAGGTTTGAGCGAAAGCGAGTTTGATCGCATTTCGCATCTTTCATCGGCCTTTGATATTTGGACGACTCTCAATGCATACCATGAGGGCACGACCCAAATTAAGACGGTTCGACAGGATCAGTTCAAGCAAGATTACAACAAGTTTGAAATGCTCGCTGGAGAGTCCCTCGATGAGTGCTGCGGCGTTTTCACAAGATTCGAGCAATCTCGGCGGTCGGTCTCACATACCCGACTCGGATAACGCTCGATAGATGCTTGCTGCACTTGACCTTTGTGTTTGGGAAATGAAGGTGACTACCATCAAGGACACCACGGATCTCTCGACTTTGACTCTTGATGCGCTGTACTCGCGTCTCAAGACTCACGAGATTGACATTGTCTCTCGAAAGTCGAAGTCACAGTCGATGGCCCTAGTCACCGATCGGTTTGGCTTCGGTTCTTCTGGCGATCATTGTGTGGTTTCTCCTTGCTGCTCTCGTGGCGTAGCGATGATCGCTTAGAGCAGCTCGAGGATGAGCGGTGGCCCTCCTAGCTCGGAAGTTTTCCCATGCTTACAAGAGGAGGAGGGACGAGAAGAGAGGAGGACCTGTGATTTGCTTCGAGTGTGGTGGCCCCAACCACATTCGAACACCGCCCCAAGCTGGAGAAGGGCAAGAACGACTACGGCGGTTCGGGCAAGAACGACTACACCGACAAGAACCGCAACAAGAAGCCTCCAGCTCCTGCACAAGGCAAGAAGAAGTTCCGCAACTTTGGCAAAGCCAAGAAGCTCTTCCACCGCGTCCTCACCGCCTTCGACGACCTCGACCTCAGCGAGGTGGAAGGATGGAGCGACGACGACGGGACGGGTGACCAAGAGCTCAAGGATGGTGGTGACGACTTCTCCGGCATGTGTTTCATGGCCCTCGAGGGTGAACCGAGCGACAATGAGCTTTACTCCGACTCGACGCGGTATACCCCACCTCGACCAGCTCAATCATGCTTTTCTTAAGCTAGGTGGCTTTCATGCTAGAGCTAGGGCTAGGTGTACTGAGTTAGAGAAGGAAGTAGGTAGATTGTCACTAGAGATTATTGCTCTTACATCTGGTCCCCCCTGTGATGAGTGTGATACATGCTGTGCTCTGTTGGGTGATATGGAGAAATTAAGGACCTCGCATGATAGTTTGTCCTCTGAGCTTGATATTGTTAAGGTGGAGAATGCTAGTCTGCTTGCCGAATTAGAATTGAGTAGGATGGCTGTTACCCTACTTACTACTGATGAGACTACTTCTCCCACCTCATGTGATGTTAAGGACATTGCTATTAGAGGACCTTATGCCATGCTTCTGGATTTGCCCGAGTCATGTGAAACCTGCAATAATTTAAAGATGAACCTAAAGCAGGCGGATCATAAAATTGCTGAACTGCAAGCTTCACTACTTGAGCCAATTGCTTCTTGTTTGAACTGTCCTAAATTAACTGCTGAACTTGAATCTATCTCAAAACAGTTTCAAGAAATGATTGACCATAACAACAAGTTGGCTAAGTATGCAACTAAGGCCCCAGTTAGCTCACCATGCAATAGTTGTGAAAAACTAAAACTTGAACTTGTTGCTTTGGATGAAAAATATGTGAAGCTAACTAAGGACCTTCTAGAGAAGCAACCATCTGCTTGTGATGTGTGTGCTGGGGTTGAGGAGAAACCCAAGGGTAAGGTAGAGACGACTAGCGACGTGAACCAAATTGCTAGCAGTAGGACTGTCCCTTCTGAGTCGGCTGTGCGTGCACATGCCATTCGTTCCTCTGCTATTGGTTCTTCTTCTACTCCCTTACCTTCTGCTGTCTCTTCTTCCCCCTGTTCTTCTTGCATCTCTCTCTTTCGGGAGTGTCAGTATCTTATGAACACTCTTGAGAGGTTTGTTGGAGGCAAGAAGAAGCTCAATCTTATTCTAGACCAATCTAAGATCTGCAGATTTAATCAGGGTCTAGGATATGATTTCTATGAAGACATGAGGAAGCATCCACCTGCCGTGCTCAGACCCATAGCACCAGGTATGATCGAGACTGAGCCCAGGACCGAGAAAGTCCAATTTAAGTCGGCGGGCTATGTCGGGGATCTCGACGACAAGATGGTTCCACTGTCACTTCTACCTCTCGGAAGGTGAAGTATCACCGCACCTTCCGCCGAAGGATGGACACACTGATCGATCGATGCTTGGTAGCGCGCCAAGATTGCGCGTAGAGACCGTGCGGTAGCACTTAGGCGTATTCGTGGTCAGCCCTGACCACGAGTGCACCTAGGACCAGCACGAGGTCTAGGATTACTCGCCGTTGATGGGTTTGGGCAGCATCGAGGACTTGGTTTTTCCGAGTTTTCGTTTTTCGTCCTCATGTTGCTCCCGTTATGACTTTCGCCGTTCGAGGGTAGTTCTCGTTTCCCCATCGAGATGGCTATCCGCGCGTGATCAGCATGTTGTTGGTGCTCGACTCGCTCCTCGTAGCGATCGGACCCAATAACGACTTTAGGTCTGCTAGTAGACCTTACGGCTCTTCGGCGGCGAGAGCGTAGGGTAGCTAGAGGTCGATCGTGTGTGGCTACTTTCTCTGCTCGGCGTGTGACTCGAAGATTGGGTGCCAAAATCTCTTTTGATTTATCCCAATCTCGAGCCTTTACTCTGTTTGACTCAGTTCGCGGCCGGGAAGAGAGAGTTTGGCTTGTGGACTCGGTTGTTCTCGTCATATGACCGGAGACTCGTTGGTTCTCTTCCTAGCCCGTGCTCCGGTGATGAGACGATCACCTTTGGAGACGCTTCGTGCAGGCGCATCATCGCAAAAGGTGCAAAGGCATGTTAATGATTCATTCATTTTAAGGATGTTGCCTTCTTGAGTAAGCTGCGAGTACAATTTGCTTTGATTTCTCGGTTCGATGACGGTTTGAGTGAGCTTCAAGAAAAACAATTGCAAAATTCTTGATTCTTGGGAGTCCGGTTTGCGGGATTTCGTTATGGGAGGATCTTTCGTGCTGATTTTGCTGAGTCTTCTCGTGATCCTCTCGGTGTTTAGTTGCTTCGAGTCCGTGACCTTACCTTCGGCATAGGAGACTTGGTCATATTGGATTTGACCATTTGACTCGAGTTAGCGGCCATGATCTCATTCGTGGTGCGCAAACTCAAGATGGTCAAAGATCTTGTTTGCGCTCCTTGCCCGGCCGCGGTAAGATGGTTGCCGCTTCTCATGCTCGGTCACGAGTGACTATGACCGATGCACGGGACAAGCGCTCCACATGGACACGATTGGACCAGCTCGAGTCACGATCGGCGGGAGGGAAGTGGTATGTTCTTGTTGTGGTCGATGACTTCTCGAGGTACTCTTGGGTGTTTTTCTTAGCCTCGAAGGATGAGACATTTACACATTTTCGAGGTCTCTTTCGTAGGATTTCTTGAGCTTAGGGTGCCTTACGAGCGATCCGCAGATGACAATGGCACGGAGTTCAAGAATTCCTACTTTAAGAGTTTCGTGATGAGGCAGTGTAGAGCACCGTTCTCTTCTCCATCGTCCCTCGAAGAAATGGCGTTGTGGAGAGGAAGAACCGTACCTTGGTCGAGATGGCCAGAACGATGCTTGATGAGTACTCTACACCGAGGAAGTTTTGGGCTGAGGCGATAGCCACCGCGTGCTATGTTTCAAATCGAGTTTTTCTCAGGGCACACTTGCATCGCACCTCTTATGAGTTGAGATATGGGCGAAAGCCCAGTATATCTCATTTTCGCGTGTTTGGTTGCAAGTGTTTTATTCTGAAGTCTGGAAACCTAGAGAAGTTCGAGTCACGATCTTGTGATGGGATCTTTCTAGGTTATTCGACTTCTTCGCGGGCCTATAGGGTCTGGAACTGCGAGTCTAGTAAATTGGTAGAAACCTGTGAGGTGACCTTCGATGAGGCTAGTCCGGGGACTAGGCCCGATATCTCAGGTTCTGTAGAGCAGTCCGAGACCATATTTGTGAATGATCAGGAGGATGGAGATGAGGGTTGTCTACCTGATCCAGTTCCTCCTCCCCTGAGGTGCCTACCTCTTCCACCGCACCTCAAGGAGATCAGCCCATGCCTTCCGCTTCTTCTGGAGCTAGTGGCTCTGTTCCTACCTCGTCAGCTCATGAGGTAGAGGCCACTTCTCCTTCTTCTCATCAAGGACCTCCTCGTAGAGTCCGAGAACATCATCCTTCAGAGCAGATAATTGGAGATCTTTTTGAGCGTGTCACACGCTCAAAATCTGGCACTTCTCTTTTCTGTCTCCATTCTGCTTTTGTTGCCTCTTTCGAGCCCAAAGATGTTGATCATGCTCTTTCTGACGAGTCTTGGGTCAATACCATGCATGAGGAGTTGGAGAACTTTGAGAGAAACAAGGTCTGGTCGCTTGTTGAGCCCCCTCGAGGTCACAATGTTATTGGGACTAAGTGGGTGTTCAAAAACAAGCAGAGTGAGGACGGGGTAGTCATTCGAAACAAGGCTAGACTGGTAGCTCAGGGGTTCTCCCAGGTTGAGGGTCTAGATTTTGAGGAGACCTTTGCCCCTGTTGCTAGACTTGAGGTCATTAGAATCCTGCTTGCTTTCGCGGCTTCTAAAGGTTTCAAGCTTTACCAGATGAATGTCAAGAGTGCCTTCCTCAATGGGGTTATTGAGGAAGAAGTCTATGTTAGACAGCCTCCAGGTTTCGATAACCCCAAATATCCAAACCATGTCTACAAGCTTTCCAAAGCCTTGTATGGACTTAAGCAGGCCCCTAGAGCTTGGTATGAGAGGCTTAAGTCTTATCTGTTGAGTCATGGATTTGAGATGGGTAAGGTGGACAAAACCTTGTTCATTCGCAGGCATGGCAATGATCTTCTACTCGTCCAGATTTATGTGGATGATATCATCTTTGGTGGCTCTTCTCATACTCTTGTTTCTCAGTTCTCCGATGTCATGAGCTCAGAGTTTGAGATGAGTATGATGGGCGAGTTGAGTTTCTTTCTTGGCTTCCAAATCAAGCGGACTGGAGGGTACTTTCTTGCATCGGGCAAGTACACTCGTGACCTCTGGCAGCTTTGATATGAGTGATGGCAAGCCAGTGTCCACTCCGATGGCTTCTTCAGCTTCACTCGACCCAGATGAGGACGGCGAGCCAGTTGATCAGAAGGAGTATCGCAGCATGATTGGCTCTCTCTTGTACCTCACTGCCTCAAGACCGGACATACACTTCTCCGTGTGTCTGTGTGCTCGATTTCAGGCTTCTCCTCGCGTATCTCACCGCCAGGCGGTGAAGCGCATTCTTCGGTACCTTCGAGCTACCATTGACTATGGTATTTGGTACTCTTCCTCATCCTGTCTTTTCCTCAGAGCCTACTCGACGCAGACTTTGGCCGGGTCAGAGGATAGATAGGAAAAGCACCAGCACCCGCCAATTCATTGGCACTTCTCTTGTTTCTGGTCTTCTAGGAAGCGATCCGGTGTTCTTGCATCCACCGCAGAGGCGAGTATGTTGTTGCCGCCATTTCTTTGCGACGATACTTTGGATGGCTTCGACCTGCGGGACTTTGGGTTAGTTATAGAAAGTGTTCCACTCTTTTGTGATAACACTTCGCTATTAACATTGCTAAGAACCCGTGCGAGCACTCTCGGACCAAGCATATTGATATCCGATATCACTTCCTTAGAGACCATGTGGAGAAGGGTGATATAGTGCTTCAGTTTGTGGAGAGTGACCGCCAGTTGGCTGATATCTTTACCAAGCCTTTGGATAGCTCTAGGTTTTCAGCCTTGCGGGGAGAGCTTGGGGTGGTTTGTCCTTATGGACTGTAGTGAGGGGGAGCTTTGTGCTTTACTGTTTTATCTTGTATATTATGCTGTTGCTCCTTACTGTTGCATTGCATTTGGGTGCATTCGGGTTAGTCTTTCTAGCATAGATTAGAGTGTTTCTCGTGTCTAGATGGTCAGACTTCTTCCTCTCATCTTGTGGTTCTAGGATACTTTGTTAGCTGTTTCTCTTCTCACTAGGTTGAGCTTACTCACTTCTTATAGGTTCTAGCAAGGGTTGGGCCACCCTTGGGTAGACAGGGAACGTGTTTGCTCCTTAGTGTGTTAGTTGGGCAGTTGATATTCCTAGTGTCATATGGGGTAAATGAGAGTCAGTCAGAGCCATAGTACTCTCTATATCTCGTCTATGCTTTAAGGACTACCTGTTTCTGATTTCTTTGCCAGCTTCTCGTTTTATAGCTTTGGTTCAGGGAGAGTTCATTTGGGAACCTCTGGAGCTTAATATTGATATAACTCAACTTGAACTAAAAAGTGCTTTACATGTTGAGGGGGAGCTGGATTTTCTGCATTTCATTGTAATATACCTGCATGGAGCCTTGACTATTATCCATAGTTGACATAATTACAATGCATTACATCTTGCCATGATTATGCTTAATCGCTAGACTTATCATTGCTTCATATGTGTCGTCAAGCCTTTGCCATTGTTGAGTTAATTAAAATTGCACAACTTGAACTAAGACATGTCATGTTAGCTTTTGAGACTAGTTTGTCTTTAGTTATCCTCCTATGATTCATGCCATGTCAAATAGGCTAAGTTGAGTCTTGAATCTTTAATTGAGCTTTAGTTTGAGCTATGCTAGTTTCTTGATGAAGCATGAGTAAGTACAATTATTTAAGAAAGCAAAGATCTCTTTTATGTGCGAAAGAACTGATCTTACCAATTCTTTCTCATGAGGCGCTTGCCATTGCACTAGGCATGAACTCGGGGAGTTTTGGATGACCAAGATCATCTCCTTAAGCTACTCGCTTGGAATGATCGCATAAGGCTTGAGATCTAGCACATCACCAAAATTATGAGTTTCAAATGAAAACATGTGATTTGTGCTAAATTTGTAATTGCCAAAAGAACTAAGTACTTGTGAAAATGATCCATTCTTGAACTTATAGCACTCTAAATTGACTCAATTCTAGCTTCTTGGTTCCACTTAGATTATTGACATGGCTTGCATCATCCTTGGATACCTCTAGCTAGACTATACTCTTGAGTGACTTGACATGCTAAGAAATTCATCTAATCTTCATATTGTTACTTACGTGGCTTGGCTTGATTATGCATATCTTGTCATGATATTAATAGCCTTCATATACGTTATGGCTTGGTGTAATACTCAAATAGTCATTTTGGATAACCTTCATGGCTCTAATTGCTTAGCATTGCATAACATTCAACCATACCATGCTATATTCTCTCTTTTGTATCTTGATGATTCTATTGCCAAAAGGGGGAGAATATTGGAGAAAAGCCACCTTTTGAGAGCCTTGGGAGCGTTTGAGGAAAACTTGCTCTTTCTTTTGCTCCTTGTGTCTACATGGTCTTTAGCGTCAATTTCTTCTCTCAGACCATGTATGACTTGCAAACAAACTCAACTTATGCTTCTTCATGTTTGTCAATATACTCATCAAGGGGGAGATTGAGAGACCATGTGGAGGTATCCCCGTGTTTGTGATGAGATATTGACAGTTGGTTTAGTGAGTTAGAGTTTGTCTTGGGTATTCTAGGATTGAGTACCTCTATTTGTGCTAATGTGGAATATACAATTTCGTGCGGTGCTATGTGATGGTTTGCTTGTCCAGTGTGATGCGAGGACTTGAGCTAGGTCATGGTGAGCGAGATGGACCGGGACTAGGCACAGGAAGTGTCGAGGTCCAGACGGTCAAAGATGCCGAAGATGATCGAGACTGCTGAGGTGGTTGTGAGTCGGGAGATGAGGAACCGGAGCTACCCGTGACGAACACGACGGGCGATACGAGTGGACTGGGACTAGGCTCAGGGAGGAGTCGAGGTCCAGGCGGTCGAGATGCCGGTTGCGGGAAACTTCCGGGATGGTGCTTGAGGGCAATTTGGAGAATTGACTCAAGTTTTGGTGAAATGGCTGGTTCCCTCCATTTCTCTACATGTGTTTGACCCTTGCCAGGTGTGTGCATGGAGCAAGGGAGTGGGTGTTGGACTGCACTTCTTGATTTGCTTTGTTTTTAGGCAGAAGCAAGGGTGTTCTCTTTTGTCTCTCCCGCGTGTGTGGGCTTTTCTCTCTGACTCCCTCCGGTGTATGCAAGAAGTGAGCAAGTGTCCAGTGTGATGAAGCTGGAGCTAGTACGTGTGTGAGTTTTGGTTCCACTACTTCTGCGGTGTGCAATTTGGCTTGGGTGTGTGCCGAGGTCAAGCATGTAGAGAGTGGTTTGTTCTTGTGTTGGGAGAGGAGAGATTGATTTGAGAATCCTGTAATCATTCCTCTTATTCTAATGTCCATGCGTGTCGGGACTCCTCTGTGTCTGTTTGTTGGAGTGGAATCTCTGAATATTTTCTCCCGAGCTCCTGTGTTCTTGAACTCTTGATGTTTCTTGGTGTTGAGGCAGCTCATGTGCTCTCCTGCGTGTGTGAGGTGTGCTATATAGTAGTTGAGTTCTAGTGCAAAGGGTTTGAGGAGGTTGTGAGAAAAAAAAACATCGTGAAATCGTTCCCCTGTTATTCTCTCATGGTTATGAATCAAATTTGAGAAGGTCTGAATCTGAGCTTTTCTTTTGTGGTATCTGCTCTTGGATGATTCTTTGTTCTTTCGTTGGAGGTTGAAATCTTGATTGATTCTTGCAAATGGTTTAACTCTGTGATGGGGAATCCTCAAGGCCATGTGAGCATACTATTTCCATGAGCAAGGTAATTTAATTGCAGTTCCCCTCTTTAGATTTATGTTTTTATTCTCCCTGCTAAACCTTTTGGCAAAAACCCTACTATTCATATTCAAGAGGTCTGAGTTTAAATCTCTTTCTTTCTGAGATGGATGAGCTATTTAGTTTGTGGGTGTGCCTTTTTATGCTCAAAAACTTCAAGCATTTCTTGGTCAATTTCTCAGATTTTGGGCTGCTGCAGTAAGCACTGTTTTCAGTCTTCATTTCGGTTCAGTCCTTGGTTCCTTTGCTATCTGTACTGCCTCTTTGCTGCTTGCAATTTCAACCGAATGCACAACTGCATTTTCTCTGCTGTCCATTTAGGCGGAACTGCAGACTGCAGTTTTAATTGGTTTCGGCTGTGAGTTGCTCGGCTTGTGTATTTTCTTCAGTCTTTGCTGGTTCGGTTTGCAATGTCAGGAAGGTGCGATGAGCTGTTCGGCAGTCTTGTTTTTGATTCTTAATATCAAACAAAATTCTCGATTTGTCAGACAGCTCCTGGTTCAGTTTCGTGTAGTCGATTATTTGCATGTGCTCTGCATATTCCCTTGCCGAACTGATTTTTCCCTGTAGTGATTCTTGCTAGCCGACTGCACAGGAAAGATTTATTCTCAGTACTACAGTGCACTGTTCCTTGTTGAATTTGTGTGTTCAGTTTGGGTGAGTAGAGAGAGGAGTAGAGAAGAAGTAGCAGTAGCTCTCTTGTTTCGGTTAGAAGAAAAGAGGTGAGATGCTGTGTAAGTGTGTGTTACTGATGAGAGCCGAATGGGGTGAAACAGCAGCAGCTATGCTTTTCAGTTTGCATGTTTTTTAGTTTTATGCAGTGTCTACAGTTCTCGGCTATGTTTTCAACAGTGAGTATTTTCAGTCCATAGTCTGAGAGTGTTCGGCTAGCAGCATTCCACGTGTGTGCAATCAGTTATTGCTCTGTCTTTTCGGCTATTCTTTGGCTAGCACAGGTTGGTGACTTTTATTTGAGCTGCAGCAGTTCAGTTGGTTGTATGTCTTTGGTCTGCAATTTTTCAAGGAGTGTGGGTGTGTGAAGCAGCAATCAGTATCTTTTAGCTTCAGATAGTTTCATCTAAATTGTTCTGGCAAGTCTTGGTAAGATACTTATTTGAGATATATGTTGACAAGTCCAGAAATCAAGTGTGCTCTTTAGGCAGTATTTGTTAATCTTGTGTGATGCTAATTGTATTTTCTAGAGAGTTTGAATCTTCCTCTTCTTAGCTTTTGTAGCTATTGGAGAGTTGAGATTTTTGTGAATACTTCGGGGGCAAACTTTTAAAGGCACCATTCACCCCTCCTCTGTTGCCATTTCCGATCCTACAATTGGTATCAGAGCCGGTTAGCTCTTCTCGATAGATCTTTAACGATCCGTGAGCCTTGGCAACGGATAAGTATTCCACCAAGCCCCCGATCTTCGATGGGATCGACTATCCCTTCTGGAAGAGTCGGATGGAGTCCTACATTCAGGCTCAGGGCTATGCGGTTTGGCGAAAGGTTAAAACTCAATTTGTCGTTCTTGCCGATGAAGACATCAATGTGAATAACATGACTGATGTTGAGGCGAATGCTAAGGCAAGGAACATTATCATCCAAGGTTTGAGCCGAAACGAGTTTGATCGCATTTCGCATCTTTCATCGGCCTTTGATATTTGGACGACTCTCAATGCATACCATGAGGGCACGACCCAAATTAAGGCGGTTCGGCGAGGATCGCCAAGCGAGATTACAACAAGTTTGAAATGCTCATTGGAGAGTCCCTCGATGAGTGCTTTGCGCGTTTTCACAAGATTCTGAGCAATCTCCGAGCGGTCGGTCTCACATACCCCGACTCGGATAACGCTCGATAGATGCTTGCTGCACTTGACCTTTGTGTTTGGGAAATGAAGGTGACTACCATCAAGGACACCACGGATCTCTCGACTTTGACTCTTGATGCGCTGTACTCGCGTCTCAAGACTCACGAGATTGACATTGTCTCTCGAAAGTCGAAGTCACAGTCGATGGCCCTAGTCACCGATCCCAGTTTGGCTTCTGGTTCTTCTGCTGATCTGTTGTGTGGTTTCTCCCTTGCTGCTCTCTGTGACGTAACTGATGATCAGTTAGAGCAGCTCGAGGATGAGCAGCTGGCCCTCCTAGCTCGGAAGTTTTCCCATGCTTACAAGAGGAGGAGGGACAGAAAGAGGGGAGGACCTGTGATTTGCTTCGAGTGTGGTGGCCCCAACCACATTCGGGCAAACTGCCCCAAGCTGGAGAAGGGCAAGAACGACTACGGCGGTTCGGGCAAGAACGACTACACCGACAAGAACCGCAACAAGAAGCCTCCAGCTCCTGCACAAGGCAAGAAGAAGTTCCGCAACTTTGGCAAAGCCAAGAAGCTCTTCCACCGCGTCCTCACCGCCTTCGACGACCTCGACCTCAGCGAGGTGGAAGGATGGAGCGACGACGACGGGACGGGTGACCAAGAGCTCAAGGATGGTGGTGACGACTTCTCCGGCATGTGTTTCATGGCCCTCGAGGGTGAACTGAGCGACAGCGAGCTTTACTCCGACTCCGACGAGGTATACCCCACCTACGACCAGCTCAATCATGCTTTTCTTAAGCTAGGTGGCTTTCATGCTAGAGCTAGGGCTAGGTGTACTGAGTTAGAGAAGGAAGTAGGTAGATTGTCACTAGAGATTATTGCTCTTACATCTGGTCCCCCCTGTGATGAGTGTGATACATGCTGTGCTCTGTTGGGTGATATGGAGAAATTAAGGACCTCGCATGATAGTTTGTCCTCTGAGCTTGATATTGTTAAGGTGGAGAATGCTAGTCTGCTTGCCGAATTAGAATTGAGTAGGATGGCTGTTACCCTACTTACTACTGATGAGACTACTTCTCCCACCTCATGTGATGTTAAGGACATTGCTATTAGAGGACCTTATGCCATGCTTCTGGATTTGCCCGAGTCATGTGAAACCTGCAATAATTTAAAGATGAACCTAAAACGGGCAGATCATAAAATTGCTTTGAATCGCAAGCTTCACTACTTGAGCCAATTGCTTCTTGTTTGAACTGTCCTAAATTAACTGCTGAACTTGAATCTATCTCAAAACAGTTTCAAGAAATGATTGACCATAACAACAAGTTGGCTAAGTATGCAACTAAGGCCCCAGTTAGCTCACCATGCAATAGTTGTGAAAAACTAAAACTTGAACTTGTTGCTTTGGATGAAAAATATGTGAAGCTAACTAAGGACCTTCTAGAGAAGCAACCATCTGCTTGTGATGTGTGTCTTTGGGTTGAGGAGAAACCCAAGGGTAAGGTAGAGACGACTAGCGGCGTGAACCAAATTGCTAGCGATGGGACTGTCCCTTCCGAGCCTACTGTGCGTGCACATGCCATTCGTTCCTCTCGCTATTGGTTCTTCTTCTACTCCCTTACCTTCTGTGTCTCTTCTTCCCCTGTTCTTCTTGCATCTCTCTCTTTGGAGTGTCGGTATCTTATGAACACTCTTGAGAGGTTTGTTGGAGGCAAGAAGAAGCTCAATCTTATTCTAGACCAATCTAAGATCTGCAGATTTAATCAGGGTCTAGGATATGATTTCTATGAAGACATGAGGAAGCATCCACCTGCCGTGCTCAGACCCATAGCACCAGGTATGATCGAGACTGAGCCGAGGACCGAGAAAGTCCAATTTAAGTCAGCGGGCTATGTCCAGGGGATCTCTGACAGCAAGATGGTTCCACCTGTCACTTCTACCTCTCGAAGGTGAAGTATCACCGCACCTTCCGCCGAAGATGGACACACAGTCGATCGATGCTTCAGGCGCGCCAAGATTGCGCGTAGAGACCGTGCAGTAGCACTTAGGCGTATTCAGGGTCAGCCCCAGACCCTGAGTGCACCTAGGACCAGCACGAGGTCTAGGATTACTGCTGTTGATGGGTTTGGGCAGCATCGAGGACTTGGTTTTTCCGAAGTTTTCTGTTTTCGTCCTCATGTTGCTCCTGGTTATGACTTTCGCCGTTCTGAGGGTAGTTCTCGTTTCCCCCATCGAGATGGCTATCCGCGGCGTGATCAGCATGTTGTTGGTGCTCTGACTCGCTCCCTCGTAGCAGTCGGACCCAATAACAGCTTTAGGTCTGCTAGTAGACCTTCTGGCTCTTCGAGCGACAGAGAGCGTAGGGTAGCTAGAGGTCAGTCGTGTGTGGCTACTTTCTCTGCTCGGCGTGTGACTCGGATTGGGTGCCAAAATCTCTTTTGATTTATCCCAAGATCGAGCCTTTACACTGCTTGACTCAGTTCGCCGGCCGGGAAGAGAGGTTTGGCTTGTGGACTCGGTTGTTCTCGTCATATGACCGGAGACTCGTTGGTTCTCTTCCCTAGCCCGTGCTCCGGTGATGAGACGATCACCTTTGGAGACGCCGTGCGGGCGCATCATCGCAAAAGGTGCAGTGCATGTTAATGATTCATTCATTTTAAGGGATGTTGCCTTCTTGAGTAAGCTGCAGTACAATTTGCTTTCGCTTTCTCGGTTTACGATGATTTGTTTGAGGTGAGCTTCAAGAAAAACAATTGCAAAATTCTTGATTCTTCTGGGAGTCCGGTTATGGATTTCGTTATGGGAGGATCTTTCGTGCTGATTTTGCTTGAGTCTTCCGTGATCCTCTCGGTGTTTAGTTGCTTCAGTCCCGTGACCTTACCTTCGGCATAGGAGACTTGGTCATATTGGATTTGACCATTTGACTCGAGTTAGCGGCCATGATCTCATTCGTGGTCCGAAAACTCAAGATGGTCAAAGATCTTGTTTGCGCTCCTTGCCGGCCGCGGTAAGATGGTTGCCGCTTCTCATGCTCGGTCCACGGTGACTATGACCGATGCACCGGACAACCGCTCCACATGGACACGCTTGGACCACTCGAGTGCGATCGGCGGGAGGGAAGTGGTATGTTCTTGTTGTGGTCGATGACTTCTCGAGGTACTCTTGGGTGTTTTTCTTAGCCTCGAAGGATGAGACATTTACACATTTTCGAGGTCTCTTTCGTAGGATTTCGTTGAGCTTGGGTGCCTTACGAGCGATCCGCAGATGACAATGGCACGGAGTTCAAGAATTCCTACTTTAAGAGTTTCGTGATGAGGCAGTGTAGAGCACCGTTCTCTTCTCCATACGTCCCTCAAAAAATGGCGTTGTGGAGAGGAAGAACCGTACCTTGGTCGAGATGGCGAACGATGCTTGATGAGTACTCTACCGAGGAAGTTTTGGGTGAGGCGATAGCCACCGCTGCTATGTTTCAAATCGAGTTTTCTCGGGCACACTTGCATCGCACCTCTTATGAGTTGAGATATGGCGAAAGCCCAAGATATCTCATTTTCGCGTGTTTGGTTGCAAGTGTTTTATTCAAGTCCGAAACCTAGAAAGTTCGAGTCACGATCTTGTGATGGGATCTTTCTAAGTTATTCGACTTCTTCGCGGACCTATAGGTGCAGGCTGCGAGTCTAGTAAATTGGTAGAAACTCGTGAGGTGACCTTCGATGAGGCTAGTCAGGGACTAGGCCCGATATCTCGAGTTACAGTAGAGCAGTCCGAGACCATATTTGTGAATGATCGGGAGGATGGAGATGAGGTTGTCTACGATCCAGTTCCTCCTCCCCGAGGTGCCTACCTCTTCCACCGCACCTCAAGGAGATCACCATGCCTTCCGCTTCTTACGGAGCTAGTGGCTCTGTTCCTACCTCGTCGACTCATGAGGTAGAGGCCACTTCTCCTTCTTCTCATCAAGGACCTCCTCGTAGAGTCCGAGAACATCATCCTTGAGCGCGGATAATTGGAGATCTTTTGAGCGTGTCACACGCTCAAAATCTGCACTTCTCTTTTCTGTCTCCATTACGCTTTTGTTGCCTCTTTCGAGCCCAAAGATGTTGATCATGCTCTTTCTGACGAGTCTTGGGTCAATACCATGCATGAGGAGTTGGAGAACTTTGAGAGAAACAAGGTCTGGTCGCTTGTTGAGCCCCCTCGAGGTCACAATGTTATTGGGACTAAGTGGGTGTTCAAAAACAAGCAGAGTGAGGACGGGGTAGTCATTCGAAACAAGGCTAGACTGGTAGCTCAGGGGTTCTCCCAGGTTGAGGGTCTAGATTTTGAGGAGACCTTTGCCCCTGTTGCTAGACTTGAGGTCATTAGAATCCTGCTTGCTTTCGCGGCTTCTAAAGGTTTCAAGCTTTACCAGATGAATGTCAAGAGTGCCTTCCTCAATGGGGTTATTGAGGAAGAAGTCTATGTTAGACAGCCTCCAGGTTTCGATAACCCCAAATATCCAAACCATGTCTACAAGCTTTCCAAAGCCTTGTATGGACTTAAGCAGGCCCCTAGAGCTTGGTATGAGAGGCTTAAGTCTTATCTGTTGAGTCATGGATTTGAGATGGGTAAGGTGGACAAAACCTTGTTCATTCGCAGGCATGGCAATGATCTTCTACTCGTCGGTTTATGTGGATGATATCATCTTTGGTGGCTCTTCTCATACTCTTGTTTCTCAGTTCTCCGATGTCATGAGCTCAGAGTTTGAGATGAGTATGATGGGCGAGTTGAGTTTCTTTCTTGGCTTCCAAATCAAGCAGACTCGGGAGGGTACTTTCTTGCATCAGGGCAAGTACACTCGTGACCTCCTGAAACGCTTTGATATGAGTGATGGCAAGCCAGTATCCACTCCGATGGCTTCTTCAGCTTCACTCGACCCAGATGAGGACGGCGAGCCAGTTGATCAGAAGGAGTATCGCAGCATGATTGGCTCTCTCTTGTACCTCATCGCCTCAAGACCGGACATACACTTCTCCGTGTGTCCAGTGCTCGATTTCGAGCTTCTCCTCGCGTATCTCACCGCCCGAGCGGTGAAGCGCATTCTTCGGTACCTTGAGCTACCATTGACTATGGTATTTGGTACTCTTCCTCATCTGTCTTTTCCTCGAGCCTACTCGAGCGCAGACTTTCTTTGGTCAGAGGATAGATAGGAAGAGCACTTCACACCCGCCAATTCATTGGCACTTCTCTTGTTTCTGGTCTTCTAGGAAGCGATCCGGTGTTGCGATCCACCGCAGAGGTCGAGTATGTTGTTTGCCGCCATTCTTGCGGCACGATACTTTGGATGGCTTCGACCTGCGGGACTTTGGGTTAGTTATAGAAAGTGTTCCACTCTTTTGTGATAACACTACGCTATTAACATTGCTAAGAACCCAGTGCAGCACTCTCGGACCAAGCATATTGATATCCGATATCACTTCCTTAGAGACCATGTGGAGAATGGTGATATAGTGCTTCAGTTTGTGGAGAGTGACCGCCAGTTGGCTGATATCTTTACCAAGCCTTTGGATAGCTCTAGATTTTCAGCCTTGCGGGGAGAGCTTGGGGTGGTTTGTCCTTATGGACTGTAGTGAGGGGGAGCTTTGTGCTTTACTGTTTTATCTTGTATATTATGCTGTTGCTCCTTACTGTTGCATTGCATTTGGGTGCATTCGGGTTAGTCTTTCTAGCATAGATTAGAGTGTTTCTCGTGTCTAGATGGTCAGACTTCTTCCTCTCATCTTGTGGTTCTAGGATACTTTGTTAGCTGTTTCTCTTCTCACTAGGTTGAGCTTACTCACTTCTTATAGGTTCTAGCAAGGGTTGGGCCACCCTTGGGTAGACAGGGAACGTGTTTGCTCCTTAGTGTGTTAGTTGGGCAGTTGATATTCCTAGTGTCATATGGGGTAAATGAGAGTCAGTCAGAGCCATAGTACTCTCTATATCTCGTCTATGCTTTAAGGACTACATTTTCGATTTCTTTGCCGACTTCTCGTTTTATAGCTTTGGTTCAGGGAGAGTTCATTTGGGAACCTCTGGGCTTAATATTGATATAACTCAACTTGAACTAAAAAGTGCTTTACATGTTGAGGGGAGCTGGATTTTACGCATTTCATTGTAATATACCTGCATGGAGCCTTGACTATTATCCATAGTTGACATAATTACAATGCATTACATCTTGCCATGATTATGCTTAATCGCTAGACTTATCATTGCTTCATATGTGTCGTCAAGCCTTTGCCATTGTTGAGTTAATTAAAATTGCACAACTTGAACTAAGACATGTCATGTTAGCTTTTGAGACTAGTTTGTCTTTAGTTATCCTCCTATGATTCATGCCATGTCAAATAGGCTAAGTTGAGTCTTGAATCTTTAATTGAGCTTTAGTTTGAGCTATGCTAGTTTCTTGATGAAGCATGAGTAAGTACAATTATTTAAGAAAGCAAAAGATCTCTTTTATGTGCGAAAGAACTGATCTTACCAATTCTTTCTCATGAGACTGCTTGCCATTGCACTAGGCATGAACTCAGGGGGAGTTTTGGATGACCAAGATCATCTCCTTAAGCTACTCGCTTGGAATGATCGCATAAGGCTTGAGATCTAGCACATCACCAAAATTATGAGTTTCAAATGAAAACATGTGATTTGTGCTAAATTTGCTTAATTGCCAAAAGAACTAAGTACTTGTGAAAATGATCCATTCTTGAACTTATAGCACTCTAAATTGACTCAATTCTAGCTTCTTGGTTCCACTTAGATTATTGACATGGCTTGCATCATCCTTGGATACCTCTAGCTAGACTATACTCTTGAGTGACTTGACATGCTAAGAAATTCATCTAATCTTCGTATTGTTACTTACGTGGCTTGGCTTGATTATGCATATCTTGTCATGATATTAATAGCCTTCATATACGTTATGGCTTGGTGTAATACTCAAATAGTCATTTTGGATAACCTTCATGGCTCTAATTGCTTAGCATTGCATAACATTCAACCATACCATGCTATATTCTCTCTTTTGTATCTTGATGATTCTATTGCCAAAAGGGGGAGAATATTGGAGAAAAGCCACCTTTTGAGAGCCTTGGGAGCGTTTGAGGAAAACTTGCTCTTTCTTTTGCTCCTTGTGTCTACATGGTCTTTAGCGTCAATTTCTTCTCTCAGACCATGTATGACTTGCAAACAAACTCAACTTATGCTTCTTCTGTGTTTGTCAATATACTCATCAAGGGGGAGATTGAGAGACCATGTGGAGGTATCCCCGTGTTTGTGATGAGATATTGACAGTTGGTTTAGTGAGTTAGAGTTTGTCTTGGGTATTCTAGGATTGAGTACCTCTATTTGTGCTAATGTGGAATATACAATTTCGTGCGGTGCTATGTGATGGTTTGCTTGTCTGTGTGACTGCAGGACTTCGGAGCTAGGTCATGGTGAGGCGAGATGGACCGGGACTAGGCACAGGAAGTGTCGAGGTCCAGACGGTCAAAGATGCCAAGATGATCGAGGCTGCGAGGTGGTTGTGAGTCGGAGATGAGGAACCGGAGCTACCCGTGACGAACACGACGGCGTCTGAGTGGGTGGGACTAGGCTCAGGGAGGAGTCGAGGTCCAGGCGGTCGAGATGCCGGTTGCGGGAAACTTCCGGGATGGTGCTTGAGGGCAATTTGGAGAATTGACTCAAGTTTTGGTGAAATGGCTGGTTCCTCCATTTCTCTACATGTGTTTGACCCTTGCCGTGTGTGCATGGAGCAAGGGAGTGGGTGTTGGACTGCACTTCTTGATTTCTTTGTTTTTAGGCAGAAGCAAGGGTGTTCTCTTTTGTCTCTCTGCGTGTGTGGGCTTTTCTCTCTGACTCCCTCCCGGTGTATGCAAGAAGTGAGCAAGTGTCGATGTGATGAAGCTGGAGCTAGTACGTGTGTGAGTTTTGGTTCCACTACTTCCTGCGGTGTGCAATTTGGCTTGGGTGTGTGCACTGAGGTCAAGCATGTAGAGAGTGGTTTGTTCTTGTGTTGGGAGAGGGAGAGATTGATTTGAGAATCCCTGTAATCATTCCTCTTATTCTAATGTCCATGCGTATCGGGACTCCTCTGTAATCTGTTTGTTGGAGTGGAATCTCTGAATATTTTCTCCCGAGCTCCTGTGTTCTTGAACTCTTGATGTTTCTTGGTGTTGAGGCAGCTCATGTGCTCTCCTGCGTGTGTGAGGTGTGCTATATAGTAGTTGAGTTCTAGTGCAAAGGGTTTGAGGAGGTTGTGAGAAAAAAAAACATCGTGAAATCGTTCCCCTGTTATTCTCTCATGGTTATGAATCAAATTTGAGAAGGTCTGAATCTGAGCTTTTCTTTTGTGGCTGTCTGCTCTTGGATGATTGCTGTTCTTTCGTTGGAGGGTTGAAATCTTGATTGATTCTTGCAAATGGTTTAACTCTGTGATGGGGAATCCTCAAGGCCATGTGAGCATACTATTTCCATGAGCAAGGTAATTTAATTGCAGTTCCCCTCTTTAGATTTATGTTTTTATTCTCCCTGCTAAACCTTTTGGCAAAACCCTACTATTCATATTCAAGAGGTGTGAGTTCAAATCTCTTTCTTTCTGAGATGGATGAGCTATTTAGTTTGTGGGTGTGCTTTTTTATGCTCAAAAACTTCAAGCATTTCTTGGTCAATTTCTCAGATTTTGGGCTGCTGCAGTAAGCACTGTTTTCAGTCTTCATTTCGGTTCAGTCCTTGGTTCCTTTGCTATCTCAGATCTTGCCTCTTTCTGCTTGCAATTTCAACCGAATACAACGCATTTTCTCTGCTGTCCATTTAGGCGGAACTGCAGATCGCAGCTTTAATTGGTTTCGCCGTGAGTTGCTCGGCTTGTGTATTTTCTTGATCTTTCTTTGGTTCGGTTTGCAATGTCGGAAGGTGCGATGGCTGTTCGGCGAAGTCTGCTGTTTCAGTTCTTAATATCAAACAAAATTCTCGATTTGATCAGGCTCCTGGTTGAGTTTAGTGCGATCGATTATTTGCATGTGCTCTGCATATTCCCTTGCCGAACTGATTTTTCCCTGTAGTGATTCTTGCTAGCCGACTGCACAGGAAAGATTTATTCTCAGTACTACAGTGCACTGCTCCTTGTTGAATTTGTGTGTTGAGTTTGGGTGAGTAGAGAGAGGAGTAGAGAAGAAGTAGCAGTAGCTCTCTTGTTTCGGTTAGAAGAAAAGAGGTGAGATGCTGTGTAAGTGTGTGTTACTGATGAGAGCCGAATGGGGTGAAAGCAAAGCGGCTATGCTTTTCGGTTTGCATGTTTTTAGTTTTATGCGAGTGTCTCTGCTTCTCAGCTATGTTTTCAACAGTGAGTATTTTCAGTCCATAGTCTGAGAGTGTTCGGCTAGCAGCATTCCACGTGTGTGCAATCAGTTATTGCTCTGTCTTTTCGGCTATTCTTTGGCTAGCACAGGTTGGTGACTTTTATTTGAGCTGCAGCAGTTCAGTTGGTTGTATGTCTTTGGTCTGCAATTTTTCAAGGAGTGTGGGTGTGTGAAGCAGCAATCAGTATCTTTTAGCTTCAGATAGTTTCATCTAAATTGTTCTGGCAAGTCTTGGTAAGATACTTATTTGAGATATATGTTGACAAGTCCAGAAATCAAGTGTGCTCTTCAGGCAGTATTTGTTAATCTTGTGTGATGCTAATTGTATTTTCTAGAGAGTTTGAATCTTCCTCTTCTTAGCTTTTGTAGCTATTGGAGAGTTGAGATTTTTGTGAATACTTCGGGGGCAAACTTTTAAAGGCACCATTCACCCCCCCTCTGTTGCCATTTCTGATCCTACAATTTTAATTCCTAACATTACTAGGAGATAAATACAATAAACTAATAATGCAAAAACACATAACTAACAACAGGCTAGTCATTGTACTTTAGAAAATAAACAACAAAAATACAGTATTAAAGTCAATCGAAAGCGCGAATAACTTACTGTTGGGCTTGATGAAGAATAGGAAGCAGCGTATGCTCGATGCAGTGTAGAACGTAGATGACATAGTGAAGAGAGTGATCGCGCAGATGTGCGCTGCCTAGAAACCTAATTGCCACCCCATGCAGGTCTTCACAGTAGCAATAGCTCAAAGATATTGCTTCCCTTCTTCATAGTGCACGCTGGGAAAAAGAGTTGATGGGGCTCAAGCGGCGCAACACAACAGCACAAATTTGCAAGAGGAAGAGAATGGAGGCAGTGAGATTTTTGGCTATACTCTAGACGTCTCCAGGCATATATATAGGGCCTGTTCTTTTTGGCTGCGGCTGATGGCTTTTTGGCTGTTTGCGACAGAGATTGCGGAAAGAGAGATACTTGCTTGCAATTTTTGATAGTACAGATATTAGTTTTTTAACGTGTATTACAATTAACCTGTAGACCTCATCTTAAAAAAAATACTCCGTTTAAAAGTTAGTTACTGTAGCAAAAGCCAAAAGTGGCTTTTAGAAGCCGTAAAGAACAGGCCCATAGATAGGCTGATAACTGATATGATTAAAAGCAATCATTTACCTATTAGTGGTGATATATTTAACTTGACCATTTACACACTGGTAATTGCTTGTCATTAAACCCAATAAAGCCCCAAATTCAAACGTTTGAATCTCATGCAAATAGAGAGAGTGATGCATGTTTCAACAAAAATAAAGGTGGACTTGATATGCCAGGTGGCGCGCCACGTTACAGCACAGTCATGTATCGAAAGTCACAAGTCATACGATTTTCATGTGAATTTGACGGATATTATTCATATTGTATCCTAATCCATATTTTTCTCGGATTCAGAGTCAGATACGTAAGGCCAAATATGAATACAATTTCAAAGTTTCAGATATGGTACCATCGGGACAGATACATGATTCTTTTGAATCAGACGCGGATAATATAGGCGAATAGTATGTGCATACATAAACTCTAGATTACTTAAGTCTTCACTTAAGTCTTCAACTAGCAATAAATTCATCTAGATTACTTAAGTACGATAGCCAATACAACACAAGTTCAACATAAGTGATAAATTAATACATGAGTTAAAAAACCGATAAATTCATATATTAGTTCGAAAACCGATAAATCCATACACAAATTCAACATAAGTAGGGAGGACTAGTGGTGATTGGCTAGAGTGGCCAAAATCTAGGGTTAAGTTAGAACTTGGGTAAAATCTAGGTTGGTTGGTGTCAATAATGATTGATGGGTTAGGCCGGTTGGGGTACTAACTTACTTGTCAGATAACCGATCAGATAGTATTCGGTTTATCGTTTCCCATGCTATTTGATTAGATTTTAGCTCTCCTGTTTTGATACCGTATCTGGCAACAACTATCCAATATCGACCAGATTCGATACCAGATACTACTTTACCTTCTCATATTTGGTACCGACCGGATTCGATACTAGATCGGTCGGGATTAACCCGTACCGTTTGCACCTCTAACAAGCTCTTGGATGTGTTGTGTGGTTATGCCATTAGAAAGGTCAATATCCAAAAGCCATTTGTTGTCTGTAAGATCGTTATGTAAAGTGTGTTTCTTTCTTCTGGAGGTATTGTAGATTATGGGTGCAATGTCCCGCAATCGGTTTCCTTTTGCCTAGGCCGAGTTCTAGAAGGGCACCATATTTCCATTACTGATCACTACGGTGGTCACCACAACAAAGAGCACCCGATCTTGCTCATCGCATGGAGTCTCCATCCCTTTCGATGGTTTATTTTCGGTTACCCATTCATGCCACAACCATCTGAGTCTTAGAGCTTGGGTGAACCACTCTAGGTCTAGGAGACCTAGCCCCCAAGTTAGTGGGTCTACACACTATATCGATTGACCTTACATTTTCCACAGAAAGGTGGATTGATCCTACCCACAAGAACCTCCGCACTTTTGTCTGTTGAGGGATTTTAGGACGCATTTTGGTTGCTTGATGGCCGTAAGGAAGTAGGTGGACTGGGCCATTAAGACAGATTTGGCCAAAGTTTTTCTGCCAGCAAGAGTAAGCAGTTTGCCACGCCATCTAGCTAGGTGGCCAACATACTTGTCTTCTAGAACCTAGAAGTCTGTCAGGTGAAGTCTTTTTAGTGCAAGTGGTAGACCTAGGTACTACAAAGAGAAGGATGCATGCATCACTGGCAGGTTGTGTAGTATAGATTGTGGCATCTTATGGGTGCAACTTAACTCTTTTGCAAGTTTGTTTGCAAACCCGTTGTGTCATCAAGCATTTGCAAAGATGCGAGACCAAGTTGCGCACATCCTCTGTTGTGGTGTTAGGAAGATAGTTGTATCGTCCGTGTACAAGGAGGTTCTGAGAGTTGCCATGCAACTACTAGAGTTTGTAAGTGGCCAATCTCCATTGCAATATTGAGGATCCTTTGCAAGAGATCTATTGCAATGACGAAGAGAAATAGAGATAGTGGTTTGCCCTATCGCAAGCCTCTATGATGTTTAATTTTTTTGGCCTGGAACCCCATTGAGAAGGACTGTGGAGATTGCACACTACTATAAAACAAACTATACTAGACGCCTCATCACAGACGGCTCATGAAAAACCGCCTGTGTTGTAATTATTATAGACGATTTTATAAGTGTGATCATCTATGTTACTAGTGATGGCTACAACCGTCTATGATATGCAAGTATCATAGACGGTTCTTGTTAATAACCGTCTATGATAGTTCACAGACAGTTATTAATAAGAACTATTTGTGATAATTGTATATGTCACAGATGATTTTTAATTAGAACCGTATGTGATATTACCTTATATGGTTATTAATACGAACCATTTGTGATAATTACGTATCATAGACGGTTTATGGTTGGACGTGTCTATGATACGTATCTCTTATATGCATGAATGGCGGTTTGGCTCCGCGATGCATCTCTACGTTTCAGCTCCCCGATACATCTCTTCGTTTCACGTGTCAAATTTATTCCTTATTTTATAAAAATGATCATCTACAATCGAAGATGAATCCCTACATCGCTGATCTACTCTCAAGCATAAATAAATGGCTCCCTATTCTTCCTTGTCGTCGGTATTGATATCCTACCTAGCCATCATGTACGAGCATCTTGTCGGCCGTACACTGGTGGATGCTACGGAAGGACATTGTGCCAACCAAAATTTGCCAAAGCAACTGACAACCACCTTTTGCCATCTTGACATCCTCCTCCGCCTTGTTGTTTGATTGGTCTCCCACTTTCGGTGAGCTAAGCTCGCCATCGACGTGGTTCTTTACAATGATGTTGCACGTCTCTAGGAGGCTTGCTGTCGCTTGGACTACTTAGTCGAGACGATGAGTGACTGAGTTAACCTTGTCAAGACCCCTCAATTTAACTTGATTCATCAGTTGGAGGGTCCTTGGGAGACACTTGAACGAGCGCATCAATGGATGAATGCATTTCGGGTTTCATTCGCTGATGATCCCGAATTGTCTAATGCCGATGATGTCACCTATGAAGTTTTGAAGATGTAAATAACATGCTACCTCCACCACTAGAAAAACGTTGATTATTTAGGTTTCTACTTTTTTAATCTTTGTAAGAAGCGACTAGCCACGCTATTTGGCCATATATAAATACAAAAATAAAAAAACTGGTTGAATTTGTATTTACTGTCTTCTATATATGTAAATGGTTTCAATATAATGACATGACAGCATTACTGGTCGATAAAAAATAATTAAGTAATACATATTTACTCCTAAGGCTAGCCGAAAAATAGAATATTCTTTAGCTATATAAGGAAATATCACAGATGGTTTAGTGGAATAAATTGTCTGTGATATGTATTACAAACGGTTCTAAAATACAACCGTCTGTCATATAGTCACATATCACAGCTGTTCTAAAATACAACCTTTTGTGATATGGTCGCATATCATAGTCTATTTTTAAAATACAACCGTATATCACAGACGGTTATATATTGAAACTGTGTGTAATGCTTATCACAGACGGTTTTTAATACTAACCATCTATGATATGCACCATTAATAAATTCCAGGAAATTCAACTAATGCATTTTTATTTAAAAAACTTCAAAAAGACTCTGAAAACAGGATATTACAGTAGGGCTATAAAAGAAACGGATAAGTTTCGTCCGACCGACCGTCCAAACGTTTATGGAACGAATACGGAACCGAGAAATCGGTATCCGACGTTATCCGTATCCGACTCTGAGAAAATACGGAATACGATATAGAATGAGCGATATCTACCCGTATCAACTATGATTACATCCATAGATGAATGCGTTGATAAGTATATATATAAAACATGGGACCCCCGCGTCATTTCTATTCTAGATCCACCACTGATAAGAGAGCCTCTACCTGTCAACGGAGATGATTAGCGGATTGATCATGGCAACCATGTATATCTTGAGGACTCCTAATGGGACACGGCAAGAATATGGAAAGATCGAAGCCACAACTACAAAAAACAAGATCTAACCAAAAAAATTGCAACAGAGCTGCAAGGTGCTCCTGTCATCGGAAAAGGAGGAAAAAACGGCGAGTGGCAATCGCGTCATCAACTCATCGGTCAACAGAGGAGAGAGAGAGAGAGAGAGCTTTGCGAGAGATGCTCTGTCTTATCACAAGAGAAGAAAATCGTTTCACTCCGAAGGAGGATGTAATTGGAAATGGCTAAAACCAAAACTCCCCTATGCAGCCCCTGGGTTTGATCGATGGATGTTTGAACTAAGTGACGTGGGAGATCATGCTGGAGCGTTTGGAAGCGTGAGGTAAGAAGCCAGCGTTGGCGAACAACACGGGATTGCAGTGGCGGTGGTGGTGCTCGCTAGGCATAGCGTTCCAGTTCCGGATGCCAATCGGATGCAGACCGGTCATGCATGCATGCACATTTACGTAGCGTTCATCTATCTTTCTACAATATATGGCGTTGGCGGCGACTGAAAGGAGAGTGATTGTTTTAGCGATGATTTCTGATTTTTGGTTAAAATTTTACTGTAGCTGATTTTTTTACTGTAGCTAATTTAGCTTTTTGAGTATAATTAAATTTAAAAAAAATATAAAAATAGAAAAAATATGTTAGCCCATCACGGACAATGCAAAGGAACACGGGAAAAAAAGAAAAATACAAAAAAGCTCAAAAAAATCTAAAAAAATTCAGGAAAAAATAAATTACTGAATAGTGAAAAAAAGATGAAACTAGAAACTGAAATTGAAAAAAAGTTGAAACGAAGGAGGCCATGCTAGGGATGATGCTGTTTAGTATAGCTGTCGTTACTGTGAGGAGAAGCCGGTCGCGTGGACGCCGAGCCAATTGTCAGGTTTGATTTTCCCCTTGTGCTGAGGTGGCCAGCTTTGATTTCTGGCACGAATTGTTGTAAGAACATGAAAAACGAAAGTTAACTCTCACTAATTGGAGTAAATCACACCATGCACTCCTCGCAGAGAGTTAAATAAATAAATCACATCATGCATGTTGGTTATAAAAATGTTCGTCTTTATTAGTTTATTCTAAGTTGGAAAGGAAATCAAGAAGAAACAAACTCTGATAAATTAATTGGAAAGGAAACTTGATTGGAAAAAAAAACTAACCGTGTGCAATTACGTGGGCTTCTTGGTTAGTTACTGTTATTGTCTTATTAAAAAGTTTTTTTTCAAAAATGATACTCTTAGATGCTCGAAAGTAGAAATCACCGTATTAATTGGACTAGAAAAAGAAATATATCTACATCATTTATTTGGTGAGTCTATATTATAATAGTTTTTATTATTACGTTAGATACAACAATCAATCACAAGTAGCACTCTACCTCTTCTTCTTTTCGGGGTAAATACAACTCTACTTCCATATAGAACAAAAGCATGTCTCTGATTTAAACAACAAACTCTCTATGATAAAACAGGAAATTAAGAAAACAAAAACAAGTGGCCACAAACGGGGAGCGGGAGTTGGGAGCGTATGGGAGTACTCCTTAAAAAAAAGAGAGTAAGGGAGTGTTTATGGGTATGCTTTTTTCAGTTTCTCAAAATGATTTTTGGTTTTTGCTATAGTATTTAACTTTTAAATGGAGTATTTTTTTAAGATGGAGTCTACAAGTTAATTATAGTACACGTTAAAAGTCCAACATCTGTACCATCCAAAATCGCAAGTGAGTATCTCTCTCTTCGTAATCTCTGTCGTAAACAGCTAAAATTTAAAATTTTCAACCAAAAGCCAAAAGCCACAGTCAAAAAGAACATGCTACATATTAGCTTTCAAAGTCTTTTGATTTTGATTTATGAATAATAATAATTTATAGATGAAGATATTCCGTATGATTTTAGTAGATATAAATGAAGTCACTATAGTGTGTACTATAATCGACTAGTAGATCCTATTTTGAAAAGACACTCTGTCTGTAAGTGAGTTACTGTAGAAAAATAATTGACAGTAAAAAAGTGGCTTATAAAAGCCAAAGCGAATAGAGCCTAAATTACACTTTGCACCAGGTATTGTATCTATTATTTCACTTTGCACCAGGTTTAAGCAGAACTTTCATTTTACACCATTCTAACTTAACCAATGTTGTACTTTGTACTAGATTTAAACCGGTAACATGACCATCTTGAACTCGTCGCGCGTGTGCACACAGTCGACGATGCTCACCTACTACTAGCACACCAAGACGCCTGAGATGGAGAGCTCAACATAGCCATGCTACCGACTTAAATCTGATGCAAAGTGCAATATTGGTTAAACTAGAGAGTGCAAAGTAAAAGTATTGCTTAAGTCTGGTGTAAAGTAAAACAAAGGACACAATATAATACAATTGTAAAGTGCAATTTACTCTTAAAAATTTTGTAGATCCTCTTGTATATTCTTGAAAAAATTGCACCGACCAGACCATACATGCAAATGGATGCGAATGAGAAATGGGTGTGAATGATGCCTTCAATTATGAAATAGGAATGCTTGAAAGTTTCATGTGTTTTTGTAGTTTAAGATTCAACAATGTTCATATTTTTTTTGTTTTAAAATGTGAATAACACTGATTTTTGGAATTTTTCATCTCTATTTATATGGTGTTTGAGGTGGGATGCACAAAAGTCTATGCACGGGATCCACTCTTTGTCTGCAAAAGTCTAAAACATCATTTACAGAAGAATGGAGGGGGTAGAATCTAACTATTAAATCCCAAATTGAGAAGAAATCAATTTTGTGTAGGAAGCTAGTTCAAAGGATGCGGCAAATTGAAGGGACTATTTCGATATTGAACGCTTATATTACTGTAGGAAGGTTTACGAGACATTACAAGTTTCACAAATCAGAAAGTAAGGAAGCACAAGAAAACCAACTACTGTGTTTGTTAATGATATGACCCATATCTTAATATCAATATGATTTCTAGGATACAATTAAGAGCCGTAAGAGGTTTTAATTGGTTGGAAAGAAAATGATGTACAAAATAAATTCTACTTTATGGTAAAGTAAGATTAGTTGTACAAATACGTGTTCCACCAACTAGTTCTAGATGGAAATACCAAACTCTGAGGCTAACAGCTCAAGAAAAGCATTGGTTCCGATTACCCCAAGCAATATAGCTTTTCCTGTTGATCGGAGTGATACCATAAACCAGGATACTGCAACAGATAGGCTGCGCTTAGAACGGCTTCTGGGCGTTGGGTGGAGGCGATAAAAATACTGTAGCAGGTACTGTAACTACAGTACCTACTACAGTAAAATTATTTTTTTCCGTTTTTTCCGTTTTTTTTAAATTTACTTATACTTTTTTTCCGTTTTTTGTTTTCGGTTTTTTTATATTTTTTTACATTTAATTATACTCAATAAACCAACTCATTTACAGTATTTTTTCAGCCAACTACAGTGTTTTTTTCAGCAAAACCCAAAAGCCATCGCTATTCCGATCACCCCCATAGTGTGCCGCACCAGCGGCAGATCTGCGTAGGAACCCACGGTTCTTTGGAAAACCCCTTTGAATTGACTAATTTTACTTACAAACTTTGGAAATTTGAATTATCTCAAAAGTTTCAGTTTCTGAATTCATAATGCTTTTTATTAAATAAACATTTTTATTTTTAAAAAACAAATCCCTCTCGAACTCATTTCAAAATATGTCTGGAGCAACTTGTAGCGCGCATAGTTCATTTGCAACACCACTGTTGGTTTGATGCACGGTTTATTTGTAAAGTTAAAATGTAAACTGATTTATTTAACAAAAAAATCATGTGCCTGTCACTGTGCCTCATTGGACCTATTTGACTGTTGTGCGCAGACTTGCGATGGGATTGGCCTAATCTGATCATGTTTCATTTCAGATGCCACATGTCTTGCAAGTACGATCTTCACAGGTCAGAAGCATCAAGCAACTGTATTTTCCAAAACTACTTCACACTATAAAATACTCCTTCTCTCAAAAAATATAAAATACTCGAATACAGCTGGAAAAGATATTGTTCTAACACACATGCCAAAAATTTCTGTTTGAAATTTGTAGTTGACTAGTAAAGTGCCCGTGCGTTGCAACGGAAAACCAAATAACAGTGATGCATAATGTACATAGAAATAGAAATTGTACATCAATAAAAGATTTGCCATAGCTTTACGATTAGCACAGTTTAGTAACATCTGGCGGGATTATAATATAAAAGAATTACTCACCTCGATGACGCTTATCGATTTCATTTTGAATCCTCCAATTCAAAGAATCTACAAGCTACATAAATGATATTTGTAACTAATTAAGAGACCAATAACTTCGTGAATTCTCTTTTGATATTGAACAAGATAATAACAAAGATTACCATTTTATGAGCCTTAGATATGTTCCACTCTCGGTCTTAAGGAAGCGCAAAGAATGTTTCTTTAGGATAGCCCCGTGAACATTACGAAAAAAAGAGATGTTTAGAATCTTTTATTGATTCAGAGCCATTTTCACTTTACAAGTCACATATTAAGATGAATGGCCAAACAATCACATTGCATCAAATACCATCCAAGCGAAGGAATTCAAAATTAGCAATCAAAACATTGATTTTAAAAGGTAGACAATTATGTGTAGATTGTATAGACAAAACATGTAAGTACATAATATGGGTACAGGGGTAGGTTATACAGAGCGGCATCTGCTGGTTATGATATTGATTATACTATCTTTGTTGTGGCAGATCTACGTAGTGTTCTGCAATTCTATCAATAAAAGTATGAACCTTTGAAAGAAGCACACATCGAAACAAATGTGCGACTCAAACCTCCAGAGAATCCTGACCAATTCGAAAGTCATCAGCCCTTGTTTTCCCCCTTGCTCGTGTACCAGCCAAAGCCTCACTGGAAATGTTCATATATAAGATACACAATAAACTAATGTATAACTAATGTATAAGCCATCCAATTATATATAAAAAGGCGTGATAGAATAAATCTGTCCATGTATATTAGATACACCTCAAAAAAGCAACTATCATTTTTAAGCACACCTCGATCATATTTCATATCAAAGGAATATGGAAAAGTCAAGCAATCACAAAACACCTATACCGAGATATCTTCTTTACACAACAGGATATCGATTCAAAGCACAAAAGATGAAGAAACATTACATGTTGAAGCAGCCACGGCACTTGACATCCTCGCAAAGATAACACCTCACCGTTAGAACCCGCAGTATATTGATCGTCACACATACAAAGAGCAATTCTAAATTTTAGCATAACGAAACAATGAAATCATGGAGCTCTTGCAGCCCACCAGCTAGACAATAGATGCACAAGCAACATAACCAAGACAAACTACCCAGCAAATTCCCTAAAAATGTGAGCCTGTCACTTAGTTCCACCGGACCATTCAGGAAGAGCGGTGATTTCTTGGATCCACAGAAATGATTCCAATCACAGCATAAGATTTTCTTCCCCACAAATTTGTACTACCATAAAGTTTTGCTTTCCAGGCCAACTCGATTTTAATCGCTCCCACAACCTGGCAACGCTGGCACCATACAAGCTCACCTATCGACAATTCAACAGAACTAACGCCTGCTTCAAGATTAATCACAACCACAACTACGGTCCACCACATAACTAATCGTGAGCCGGTGATCATTGGCGCAATCCTTCGATAGTGATGCCTCCATCCTCAGCACAACTCAAAATAACATAGAGATCTCAAGCATCAAAATGATCTATGCGGTACCTACCACCTTTGCATATGACGAGGCACCGCATCTACAGTAGTACCACTACACGAGCATACACATGCGCATCATTCCACAAAAGAACAAGTCTGAGGCAAAGATTTCAAGAGGTTACCATGAAGAAGGAATTGGGGGTGGACAAGGCGCTTCTTCTTGTGCTTGAGCTTCTCGAGCTCATTGGCGGTTCAGCAGTCGATGTCGTTCGAGCACTGCACCACCACCACCACCACCCGCAAGAAAAATTCACACACATCGAACCCCAAATCCAACAACAATCCGAACAAGAATGGGCGCGCGGAGCCAAGGGTGGGGAGGAGGAGGAAGCGGCGGCGCAGCGAGGTGGGGAGCGGCGGCGCGGGGAGAGCGAGGGGGAGGCGGGGGAACGGCGGGGAGCGAGGGGAGAAAGAGGGAATTAGGAGGCGGGGGGCGGGCGGCGGGGGAGAAAGAGGGAATTAGGAGACGAACGGTTCGGATTAATCAGATGGAATTGAATGGTCGAGAAGAGAGAAGTGACGACGGACCAACCACCAATTGCTTCTTTTATAATAGTAAAGATATGCTGGTCTCTGGAGGTCTAAGAGGGTGACGGACGTAAGCTGGTTATTTGTTTAGATTGAGTTCGTCGTTAGTTTTCCAACGAGTATAATAATGTTGAAGGATATTATATGTAAAAGATATGCCCCTTTTACTAAAAGTGTTTCGGAATAGAATCTTACTCTGACTCGAATTCATCTCGAGAAGTGAGAGAGAGATTATGAAATTTTAGCGGATTACGAGGCAGAAAACATATCACAGACGATTCTTATTGTATGAAAATATCACAGATGGTTCGGATTAAGAATCGTGTAAGATAATAGAAAATATCACAGGCGACTTTTAATCCGAACCGTCTGTAATAATTTCACAGACGGTTCTTGCCGTCGGTAATAACATAGATAGTCACGCTTGTAAACTGTCTGTGATAATTACAACACTGATGATTTTCGTAGAATCGTCTGTGATGAATCATCTAGTATAATCAGTTTAATAGTAGAATATAAATACTCATATTAAAATTAAAGCAATCAATTCAAAAGAACCCCTTCAAAGCCACCCATCTGTCGCGACCACTGCCTCCTTGCGGAGAGGCGTTGCACGTCGCACGTATTCTGGATGGACGGGGCCATCAACGCACACCGCAGGAGACCGTGCGTGCGACACACGACCAAACGCACACGCTCCATCTCCCCCTTGAGAGCAATGTTTTTGATCGGTTCAGACGGTACGGATCCATTCATATTAGTTATTACTGATATCTTTTAATTTTAATTTATAAATAGTAATAGTTTTAGGCTATACATAAAAAGGAATACTAAAAGATAACTTACATACAATTTTGATCGATATAAATAAAATCGCTATAGTGTTTATTATAATCGATCAGTAATCTCGTCTCGAAAAAATACTTAATTTTAAATTTAAGTACTTAAAAAGCTATTTATTATAAAAAATAACTTTTAAAAGTTAATATAAACGTCCGTTCCGTAGGACAAACTGATAGCTAGTATCCTTCCGTGTATCAACCGGAGCGTCCTCCTTTGACGAGTTTGCATGTATCTTTCTGCCTTTCTATCTATCTACCACACTACTATTCGTCGTTCTTCCCTTCGAGAAGGCCCACACGCAAAAGCTTCACATATTCACATCTTTTTTTTCCTCTCTCTCGCTCTCATCTCTGTTTCTTTGGCTCAGCGTGCTGCTGCCCTTCTGAACCTCCTCACCTACCTACCTCCCTCCCTCCGATATCTTCTCTTCGGCTGCGATACAGATATATCCGAGACAATCTCTTCTGCTGCTGCTGCTGTTTTTTTCCTATCCCCTTTCTCTGGTTCAGTTGTGTGGAGGGCTTTTCATAGGAGGAGTAAGAGGAGGCCGGCGGCTGGAGCCTTGGAGATGGCGAGCTTCGATGAAGAAAACAGGGCTGCCCCGCAGAGGGAAGAGGTATTCACCATTCATCTCTATGTGCTGTCCCCATGCTCTCTCTTACTCCTGATTTTCTCGAACATGATCGGTTATTAGATTTAGATAGAAGTATCAGCCTGCCATGTCAAAAAAAAAAGTTCCTGTTTCCAGAGGTCACAAGAAAATCTTTTCCTTTTCCTTTTCTTTTTCCGTATGGTGATCCGCAAGGGAAATATTGGGTGAATTTGTAGTCAGATAGATAAGTTTACGATTCGGCAATGATCATACTGGTGGCGTTAGATGTATTTCAATTGGTACATCTCAGCTATGAGATGGACGCGAAATCTCGGTGTATAGTTCTCTCTGCGAGAAAATTTGAATTTCATGTCCTCCTCCATTCCGCGCGTTGATTTCCCCATCAGATGAACAGGAAAAAGGAGGAGCGTAAACGTCACGTGGCGTTTGGAACACAGGTTAAAAATCAAATGAGAGAGGAGGATGCCAATTTGGCCTTGCTAATTGCTATTGTGGTTTTCGTGGGGGAAGAATAATCAAAATTCAAACGTTGGACGCCGTCCATTCAAAAGGAATATTCCGTGAAGAAGTACGCATCCAAGTGACTCGTATAGGTCAGCCGTGGGTGGTACCGTATTTATTTTCAGTAAATTTAGTCCTCAGATCGAAGTTGAACTGCTGCCGATCAAGATCTCTGGTCCATACCCCAGAGTCCTGGGCGAAAGGGCAGGCGGCTTTTCGCGAAATAAACCACTTTAGATTGTGGAATTTCCAGTGTTGAATTCAAACTTGTACGGTTCTTTTTTCGAATTCAGAAATAAGGCCAAAGTTTGATGTCTCTTAACAGTACTACTTTGCATCCTAGATAGACCATGAAAACTGGACTAAACCTGAACTAACCACTCTTCTTTCTTATCTATATTCTCATCTGACTGTCACTTTAAGGCATATAGTACTTAATTATGAGGAGCTATTAGAAATACTTGAAACAAATACTTACGTGTCTTTCGTTTCAAAACCAAATCTTGTGAGTATCGCCTTGAGAGTGTATTCAGCGTGTTTTACTGTGAAGCTTCTCTAACGAGAAACACGTGCACAAATTTTTTATGATTCGCAAACGAAAGGGTCACTATTTAAAATCCGAGATTTACCTGTTCTCAATCTAAACGATGCGACAGTGATTTTGTCCTTATTTTTCTTGGATTTTAAATAAAGAAGGTTGTACAAAACTAGTAAACCACAAATATCGTCCTTCCTACAATCATCAGCCAATCAGGACCCAAGCTTCTAGGAGCCAAACACAGTGATGAGAGATGACAATAGATTGCGGGTAGCACATCCTTATCTTGAACAAACACAGCATCCCATCAATCAAATGGATAGAACAGAAGCATTTGACACAACTTGGTTGGTCAGTGTGGCTAGCAATACTTGAGGACCACCATGATAAGAGAAGAAAGAAGCTGGTCGGCATCATCCTTTTTCCTTTCCCTGTCGCGGTCAAGAGCCTCGCCGTATTACATATCTCTAACAAGTGTGCTGAATTATTGCTCAGTGAATGTCAAAGATGGAATGCCTTGTCCCATGGTTTTATCATAACCCTATTATACCAGTTCTTGATGTGATGTTCAACTAAGCACCAGCCTGCGGGCTGCCGTTTGGCAGAAGTGTAAAACTGAATATTTCCACCTAGCAACTGCTGGCTTTTTTTTTTTTGGAACGAACTACGGTAGGCACAGGCCAGCTTGAACTTTTATTCATTGAGTACGATTACATCTATGAAGCAATTACATGTGAGAGTACGGTGGCATTTACATTGAGTAACTGCTCAATTTTGGTGTGGTTATTGATTTGTTTTTTGTCTGCAGCCACCTTTCCAGAACAAATATGGAGGAATTTCTCCCAAAAAACCCCTCATCAGTAAGGTATGTCGAGATCATGTACATCGTTTTGCTTTACTTTAGAAGAGCAGATCAGACCGCAGGTTACAAGATGAAGCAGGAAGCATTTGACTTCGAAGAAACTGATTGCTATGCTGCAACATTTTCCAGGACCACGAGCGTGCCTACTTCGATTCCGCTGACTGGGTCCTTGGCAAGGTAATGGATGATATGTACTTCCACAGAACTACGAGAAAATAATTCCATAGCAAATTCATGGTCTAAAATTGTAGTTCAAAACTTATACCAATGATCAAAATTCCCTCCTGTCTATTTCTGCAGCAAGCCGCAAGCAACAGCGCGAAGGGCCCTACCGAGCCACTGAAGCCTAAGATGCAGGTACGGAAAAAATCCTCTGATGAAAGTGCTGATATGGTGCTACAAAATAGAGTTGGGAATAATTCATGACCCAGAATGTATACTACATCTATATTTTTTTTCCTTCATGACATATGTTGCCATTTTTCTTTCTGTTTTCAAGATAGCACAGTGTCCATCGGACAAAAACCAAGTGGAAAATTATATCATCTTCCCATCAACATAATCGATTTGTACTTTTTTAACTCCTTGACTCCTTTTTCCGGTTCATCACTGAAGCGCACAGCATACCACCAGCTTCCCCCGCGGAGGCCCGCGTGCACGTCGGGCGGGACGGAATAGTGTGCTGCAATCTCTTCAGCGTCAGCTCCCGCGCCAATGAAGCTTAGTTGCCTGGACTCCCAGGGTTAGACGATCTTTGTAAGTCTGGAGTGTAGGACAAGGTAGTCACAAGAGGCTATGAGTTTGAGCCAATTGGGATTGTAATATATGGATGTTATCAGTGTGGAGTTATGTGAAATGAAATTAGGGCGCCTATCAATCATGCTCTCCTCTTCTTTCTTCAGTGGATTTGTGCTGATTGTCTAACAAAAATTCGGTAGAAAATATGCACCATCTCTAACATCATACTAATTTTTTTGTTTTTGAGAGGATCTTTAACATCACACTACTACTAGCATATGTGGTAGGACGAAATAGATATGTTTCTACTATTGCTTGTCAAGTTCTTGCGGATGCCGATCCAAGTCATCTTTAGTTTTTTGACTTCAATTTGTGAGACGGGCTGTTCAATGCATGCTCAACTGATTGGTTTGGTTGGTTAGGCCGGTGGGACAAATGCACAAGACTCAAATGGACCGAATTCTATGGGTTGCGCACAATGGGCTACAATGTTTATCTTTTTTATTTGGGCTGAAATCTGCTACAAACGAACTTAGCTGTGAGCTGACATGAAGTTCGAGGACTGAGCATAGCTTAGTTGGCTGGGTTTACAGCTTCACTCTCAGCCCACCATGTTCAGTTATAGCTTATGACTATGGTTTTTAAATTTTAATCTGCTTGTGAGGGGTGGTACATAAAGAAAAATAGTCGCATACGATTTGGCAAGTACAGTTTGTACTACAATTTTCCTGTAGACTCTATTTTGAAAAAAAATACAACGTTTAACGGCAAGTTACTGTAGAAATAGAAACCAAAGTCTAAGTATAAATCTAAAAGAATTCAACCTAAAAGTTACTTTTTTCAGTCATTACTATTTATTTTGAACTAAAAACATAAGATACAGTCAAAAGTTACTAACAAAAGTTAATGCGAATACCTCCTAATCAAACCATGCAATAATCCTCGCTTTATGCAGAGGTTCTATATGCTGTATTCCATCCACTAGCACAGGGCATGCGAGAGTAATCCGGCAATCCCATTACTTTTGCAAACAAGTCCACGGCAATTAATTTGGCTGGATTCCAGACCAATCCAGGACGTCAATTCTCAAAGCTTACAATGAACTCATCACATGCGTCTAAAAAAAGGAAAGAAACGTGCTCCCAGTATATTTGCTAACGAGAAGAGCTAGCAGATGCCATCGCCACGTTTCTAAGCAAGTAAGTAGGGGTGCAAGTGGGCCGGGACTCGCCGCTAAGCTGTCAGTCCGCCCCGCAAAAGCAGCCCACTTAAACTCCCGCACAAAATCGCTTATTGATAGCAGATTCTAGCAGGCCGGCCCGCGTACCCCGCCAGGCCGCCGGGCACCGCATAGCCGAACAAACAACTCGCCGTCTCGCCCCCACATTCGCCGAACAAACGACTCCTCCATCGCCCCCATCCTCCAGTGTTACTAGCCTCAGACACAGCGTCATACCGCGTTAGCTACCATATAGACCGAAGTAAAAGAGGCGAAATTCCGTAGTAAAAAGAAAGCGGAAGGGGTTTTTTCGTAAAAAAATCGAGGGCCTTTTCGCAATAAAAGGAGAGCGAAGGGATTTTTTCAAAAAAATCGAGGGTTTTTTCTAAAGAACCAAGGGCCTGTACGTAATTACGGGAAACTGCAGGGCGCTATCTAGCAAAAAAGTGGAGAGATTTTTTCAAAAAAAATCAAGGACCTTTCTGCAAGAATCGAAGACCTTAACGTAATTTCAAAATTTTAGAGGGTATTTTCGTAAAGCTTGACACGTGGATACGCTAGGGGACCGTGAACCCCCCAGCTTTGTATAGGTACTGATCAACTGATGCCTCTCGGGGTCGGCCACAACACAACAGAGCAGGGACTGGGGAACACAAGAAACCGCAAAATTCCCTTCGCTTCGCTTTGAACACGACGAGTCCAGGGTCTCTTCTCTGATCTCTGCTTGCTTCATTGTTGTAAGGGATTTCCTTCCTCATCAATTCTTCTTCTTCTTCTTGGTTTATTTGTTCGATTTCGTGCAGCTCGTTGGTTGTTGGCACGAAGCAGTAATGCGCGGGGAGGGCCAACATCCCGATATGTGGTGTATTAGTTTAGGGCAATGCTGAATTGGTGTCATATATTTATACTATAATTAATTTGTAGACCTTATCTTTAAAAAATACTCTGTTTAAAAGTTAGGTACTGTAGCAGAAGCCAAAAACTAAAAAAAATAGAGCCATATAATCCTTATCGCCACTCGATTAGAAAAACCAGATACGGAAATGCAGGCTACAAATCCACAGCGTAGACGATGCATGTGGCCTATGGATCCCCACGAAAACAAGGAACCCTACAATCAAGCAAACACTAGACCAAATTAGGGTCCGTGTTTTTTGGCTTTTTAGTTGATTTTTGTCTTTATTTTTATTAGTTCGTATTATTTATCAGATTTATTAATCACAGTCAAAAACTAGCAGTCACAACCTAAAAGAATGGCCCTAAGACACCGCAAGTAGGCGGTGAAGAAAGTGTTCACTGATCTGAGCAGAGCAGCTCCAAACGAAATGAATGCATTCTAGGAAGGATTTATTGATCATATACCCTCCACTTAGATGGAAATTGAGGATTTACCCTCTTGATCTACGTGTTAGTGATCTATGATGACCTCACATGTCATTAAGTGGGAAAAGTAAATCTTCAATTTTCTAACTAAGAGAAGAGCATATGATCTAACCCCCCTAGAACCGTTTCAAAAAAGAATGCATGCTAGGTTGAATTAGGGCCGCCCCCCAAATGATGGCACCAACACGGCTCGTTCTCATCGCCGGCCGACATGGCAAGCCGCAAATTTTAACGCAGGCTGTCAGGTGAAGGACGCCGAGGGTTTGCCTCTCTCTTCTCCGATGGTGAGGTCGTCTCCAAGGTATTCGTTGGCGAGGTACCCGACAGTGGCGACTTCAACGGCGGTGAGGTCTTCTATAGTGGCGGTGTCTCTAGAGCCATTTCGAACGGCGAACGCCCACAGCAACTCTTATCGGCACCTCTCATGGTGAGGAACGTGAGTTCTGGCCTTCTCTTGGATACGCCTTTCTTTTTCCTTTGCAGTTGAGACTTGAGAGAGACTTTGTTTGCCTGATCTCAAACTTCTCTCACAGACGAAGGTACAGATTTGATAATTGTGAATTTGTGGTACATAGTGAGAGCGCTATATCATAACATAGAACAAACTGCTAGAAGTAGAATTTAGTATTAAGCATGCATACTGCCTTGACATTTCGTCATTATCTTTCTTTCATATATGATACTACCTAGTAGTTTAACATCACTCTCCAACTCGAAGCAGAGATCTAGGAATTGAGAGTGTGATCCTACGGACTTGAATTTTCTGGTTAAGATGGTCTTTGTGCTTCTTTCTTTCTTTTTTGATGACGGATTTGGATGCTTATTTCTTCTTAATTAAATCGATATCTGGTTCCTCCTAGGAATCCCACATTTTGTGCTTCTATCTGTCACATCAGATAGTTAGACTTTAGAGCACATATCTCAGTAAATAGTGGAATAATATCATTGCTTTGAATATTCCCAGCTGCATGTTGCAGTTACCATTATTCAGCACCGTGATCTTTCCATTTTCTTCATCACGCAGGCAGAGATGATGGAAATAAAAAACGAGATAATACATTCATCAACGTCAAACTTTCGTATCATTAACTTATAAATCAACTTGATGTTCTCTAAAGTTTGCTGAAAATTTACTAAAGATTTAGGGCCTGTTCTTTGCGGTTTGTGGTGATGGCTTTTAATTTGCGGTGATGGCTTTTGGTACATTTGCGACGAGTGCGGAAGAGAGATACTAAACTTGCGATTTTGATAATCTGAGATATTAGTTTTTTAACGTATACTACAATTAATTTGTAGATCCCATCTTAAAAAATACTCCGTTTAAAAATTAGTTACTGTAGCAAAAGTCAAAAATCGCTTCTAGAAGCCGCAAAGAACACCCCCTTAGCCAACAGTTTGAGACCTTTCGTTTTCTGCACGATGATTGAGAGGCTAGAGTATCATAGCCTCACCAATGATTGAGTTAAGTGAAACTTGTTGGAAAAAAGACAAAAGAGTGGAACACGGGCCCACCTGTCGGTGAGGCAAAGAAGGCCTTATCTCTTCGCAGGGGATTCTGCCTCGAGGGCTCCGGGCCTTGCGGGTGCAGGTGACCGCGCTGCTCGAGCTGATCTGCGGCGGCGCTCGACGTCCGGGTCCTCAGGGTCGTTCCGCGAGGGAGCATGGCCTTGGCGACCGGGTCTTGCGGGTGAGGGGCGACGATGGAGGCGCCTCGGCCCAGTAGTTTCAGCCGCCGGCTGTTGGTCGCAGCCCATCGTCCCCTCTCCGCTCAGCTATAAGAGGCCATTCCCCTCTCCTTTCTTGGCATCCCAACAGTGAGTCCTCCTCCTCCTCTTCGATCTCTGACTATGCTCGGTTAATCTTTGGTTTGAGGCTTGGATCCGTGAGATCTGGTGAGTCTTGGTTGCGTTGATTGCCGAGAGGGTGAAGAAGTCCGAGTTTGTGTACTTGAGTGCTCCTTGGTCGTGAGATCTGTGGTCCTGTGCGGCGTTCCCCTGATCCTCGACTTCGACCTCTGCGATTTGGGGAAGAAGTTCAGCATCATATCTCCAATTGCCTTCGCTCTTGCTGCCACAGCGGAGTGATTGGTTTTCTGGGACAGCGCACGTGCGTGCTTTGCCACTACTCGGCTCTTCTTGGCGATTTCAAATATCGCCACCACTTGGTTTATGGATGTTGAAATCATACTATATGCAAGGGGTCTCATCTCAACTATTAAGGATGATCTAAAGGTATTGCACTTTCTGCTGAGCCTACTTCTTCTGAAAAGAGTCAAGCATTGCACTTTCTAAGGCATCACCTTAACCTAGCCTTGAAGAGTGAGTACATGACTGAGAGAGATCTAAAGGTCTTGTGGAACTCCTTGAAGGATCGCTATGAACAACATAAGTCTGCACTGCTCTTGTAGTCAAAGCGCGACTGGATGAACTTGCATTTCCAAGACTACAAGACTGTGGTTGATTACAACTCCGCTCTACATTGTATTGTCACTCGACTGAAAACCCTGTGGCAAGGAGACCACAAATGAAGACATGATTGATAAGACGATGTCCACTTTTCATGCTAGAAACGTGAATATGCAAAGGCAGTATCATCACTCAAAGTATGAGAAGTACTCTGAGCTGATTGGTGTATTGCTAGTTGCAAAAAATGAGGATGAACTGGCCATGAAGAACTACTCACTAGGTCCTATGTGAAGCATAACTGTGCCCCAAGCTCATGCCAATGCTTACAAGAAAGGGAATTAACAAGCATAACGATGGAAAAGGTTCTGCTCAAAAGGGTGGAAAGGGCAAAAGGCAAATGGTTTTCAAGAAAGAGCCACCACTACAAAAAAAAATGGTAATCATAGACGATTGGCTTGTCATCACGAGTGATTTTACAACCAAATGAATTTATAGTCGATGATAATCGAAGGTTATCAAAGACGGTTTGTGAGCCGTCTGTAATAAATATAATACATACGGTTTGTAACTAGAACTGTCTGTGAAGAACACTATCACAGATGGCTCGAACCAAAAATCGTCTGTAATACTCACATATCACAGATGTTTCTAGTAACTAACCGTCTGTGATGGGCGTGTATCATAGACGGTTGGTATATAGAACCATTTGTGATACTTTTCCATCACAGATGGTTGGTGAATAGAACCGTCTATGATGTGTGAGTTTCACAGACAGTTTTTGGTTCAAACTGTCTGTGATAGACCTTCACAGACGGTTTATACCACAAAACTGTCTGAGATAGTTTATTCTATACTTACAATTTTTTCTGTTTTTCAGTTAGCCTCAAGAAATGTTAGCTATGCCATTTGAAAATAAGTAAATACAATAACAAACACAACAGATAACATCAGCAAACATAGCAGAGAATATTTTATTTCTATTACAATCCACCATTACAACATCACAAGATCATAAGATAACAAGCAAGTATAGCGGAGAACATTTCATTTCCATTACAAACAGAGCAACTAATAAATATAATAAGAATATAGAAGAAACAGAGATCCTAATGAAATCTCAACTATGCCGACGAGGCCTCTATGCCTCAGCCATCTCGTCCCTGATGCAACACATGAGTTAGATGTCCTTGATGCCCACCATCATAGGTGCCGACTTGAGTGCATGAAGTAGGGGTCGAGGTCGAGGAGAAGGACGGTGAGGAGGCCATCGGGGTCGAGTTGAGGAGGACGATGAGGAGGCTGGAGAGATTTTAAGCGCACAAAGTAGGTAGGGGATGAGTTTAGGTGAGTATTTATAGAGGAGGGAGAGGTGGGAGTTACGATCTATGGGGTGGGGGTTGGTAGATTTCTATTGGCTGAAATTGAGTTGGGGTGGATCAACGGGCCCAATGGTTAGGGACCAAATTATCACAGATGGTTTCAACCATAAACCATATGTGAAACATAATTATCATAGACGGTTTGAACCATGAACCGTCTGTGATACTTCATTATCAAAGAAAGATATTTTTCCTATATATATATCGATACAATGTAAATAACTAGTCTCAAAATATAAAATAGCAAAGTTCTATATGATTTATATATACTCATTTGAAAGGTTTTGATGAGATCTACAACTTTGTAGTTGAGATAAACCCCAAATTTCAAAAGAAAGATCAAAATTTTTTTGGCAAAAACAGAAATAAAAAACTTACGATGCAAAATTGAAGCTAAAGATGGCCGATTTTAGGGGTCATAGAGGGTGACTAGTGCAAGCAGGTCATTTTTTGGATCAGACTCGTTGTTAGCTTTCCAACGAGTATAAGAATGTCAAAAATAGATACCGTATGAAAAAATTATGCCCATTTTACTAAAGGTGTGTCAGAACGGAATTCTACTCGGATTTTGACGGGAGATTATGAAATTTTAGGGGATTACGAGGTGGAAAACATATCATAGATGGTTTTTAATTCAAACTGTATGTGATAACTTCATTATCATAAATAGTTTGTATTACAAATCGTCTGTGAAATATCAGAGATGGTTTTTACCAAGAACCATATGTGATATTTAGCAATATCACAAACAGTTCTCACCATAAACTATATGTGATATTATCTTTTTACAGACGGTTTTTAGCGTTGACACCAACACAAACAGTGTCTAAATGTAAACCATCTATAATTGCATTTAACACTGATGATGGATATGAAAGAAAAGTGGTTGAAAAGCTCCCTTCCTTCTCATCATGATTATACTACACACATATAAAATTCATTAAAGAATATGTTGCGATGAAAATAATAATTAGAAACCTAGAGCATTTAAACTTTGGCATGATAGACTGGGTCATCCTAGGTTGACAATGACAAGAAAAATTATAAATAATTCAGCTGATCATGAACTAAAAACTAAGAATTTTCCTAATTAAGAAGATTTTGTATGCACTGCATGTGCAAAGGGAAAAATGATAATTAGACCTTCATACATTAAAGTAAAGGATGAATCTCCCCCTTTCTTAGAAAGAATTCAAGGTGATATTTATGGTCTAATTCAATCCTTGTCAGGGCCATTTAGATATTTTATAGTACTAATAGATACTTCTACTAAGAGGTCCAATGTATACTTGTTGTCTACAAGAAACCATGCTTTTGCAAAGCTTACATATATCCCAAATAATTCAATCAAAAGCAAACTTTCTAGATAATCATATTAAATCCTTAAGTATGGATAATGCTGGAGAGTTTTCCTCAAAGGCATTTAATGATTATTATATGGCATGAATAAATTTAGAGCATTCGGTACCACATGTTCACATACAAAATGGCCTACAGAGTTTGTTAATTAAAAGAATAAAGTTCATTGCTAAGCCACTTTTGCATAATTATATTTTACCAACCAGTTGTTGGGGTCACATAGTACTGCTTGCTGCGGCATTAATTCAACTTAGACCAACTACATATCACACTTTTCCCCTATTCAGTTAGTGTGCGATAAAGAATCAATTATTTCTCATTTGCGTAAATTGGTTGTGCTATATACATGCATATACCACCACCACAGCATACATCCATGAGCCCTCTCTGGAAGCTAGGTATCTATGTAGGTTTCGAAACTCCATTAATAATTAAGTACTTAGAGCCTATGATTGGGGATTTTCGTATGGCTCGATACACTGATAGTATTTTTTTAATGAGAATCAGTTCTTGGTATTGGCGGGAGGAAAGTACCTTGAATCATAGGAATACCATGAAATACTGTGGGAAACCACGGGGATCCATGCATTAGATCCACGCACTAAACAAGTTGATCATGAGGTTCAAAGGATTACATGCACTAAAGAAGTTGGTAATTAATTTGTAATTTTTAGCAAATAACCTGCTAGATGTGTTCATTGATCACAAAGGAGTGATGAAATCATATGTACCTATAGTGAATGCACTGGAGAGAGAGTAGAAGTGCCACAAGAAGAGCCCACTAATACCACTCTTGCACCTAATCCTAGGAAGGGGGCAGAGCTCCAATAGCTCCAATCCAAAGTTCTCAGTAACGTCTGAAGAAACAAAAGACTAAGTAGAATACTTCGCTCCGTAGGACAATTGCAGAAGCTCATCTAGAAGTTGAGAGAATGCCTGATTTGAATCATCCTATAGATGAACAACCCATTGAAACGATGCGCATACATATAGGCATTGGGATACCGAATAAACTAGACTCTATAATTATGGGAAATCATGAAGAACTGGGTGAACAAATAATTGTTCCACTAACTATATGGATTTAGGAGATTTTTTAATAGAAATACTACTGTTGTTGACATTTACTTTTCCTTGAAACTGGAAATATTGATCTGGATCTAGAACCAATGTCCATGGTAGAGTGCAAGAAACGCTTAGATGCGGTCAAATGGAAAGAAGAATAAGATATAAGTGTTTGGACCAGTAGCTCACACCCCTCTCAAAATATTCCTAGTAGGATATAAATGGGTGTTCGTTTGAAAGAGAGATGAGAATAACCAGGTGGTGAGATATAAAGTGAGGCTAGTAGCACAAGGATTCATGCAGAAACTAGCATCAATTATCATGAAACTTATGCTCCCATTAAAAGTGATTCACTTTTCAATACGTAAAATCAATGGTAGCAAATGTGAAGTTCTTAATATCAATGGTAGTGAATATGAATTTGAAAATGCAGTTGATGGATATAGTGATTGCATACTTTGTATGGGTCATTGGATACTAATATTCATATAAAAGTTGAAAAAGGAATTAAAATACTAGATTCTAATAAAGCAAATCACAGAATGTATAGTGCCAAACTACAGAGGTCATTGTATACATTAAAACAGTCTAGTAGAATATGGTACAACTGGCCAAGCAACTTTCTCTTGCAGAAAGGTTACACAAAGAATAATGATTGTCCCTGTATGTTTATTAAGAAGTCTTAAAATGGATCATGTACTATTTCTATATATGTTGATGATCTAAATATCATTGAGGAAGCTAGCTCGTACTTTAAGACTATTTGAGATTAAAGATTTAGGTAAGACTAAATATTGCTTAGTCTTGCAGCTAAAGCATTTCTCTGGAGAAATATTAGTACACTAGTATGCTTATACTAAGAAGGTATTAGAGAAATTTAATATGGATAAATCATATCTATTGAGAACCACATGGTAACTAGATCTCTCCAAGTGGAGAAAGACCTATTCAAACCAAGGGAGAAAAAGGAAGAATTGTTAAGACCTGAGGTTCCATACTTAAGCATCATAGGAGCACTGTTGTATCTTGAAAATTACACTAGGCCTGATATCGCATTTACAATTAACCTATTAGCAAGGTTCAGTGCTACTTTAACCAGAAGATGTTGGTATGGAATTAATACAATACTCCAATATCTCCAAGGAACTCGAGATGTTGGATTGTTTTACCAAAAAAAACCAAGACTTGACCATGGTGGGATACATAGATGCATGATATCTTTATGATCCCCATAAAATGATATCCTAGACTAGATTTGTATTTCCATATGATGAAGCAACCATTTCCTGGAGTTCAGCAAAACAAAGCACTATAGCAACATCTACGAACCACTTATAGATTATTGCTTTGTATAAAGCCTCATGTGAATGTGTTTGGCTTATATGGATAATTAGCAATATCCAACAATCATGTGGCATAAATGCCGTTTAGACCGCCACTATTATTTATGAAGAAAATGTTGCATGTGTTGCACTATTTCTAGCCCTTGGTGGCTTCTTTTTCTATCGCTTTAATAATGTAATATACTTAGAGATTTTACTTAGGAATGTGTATAGAAATCAAATTGTTTATTTTATTTTATTTTATTTTGAATTTCAGTTATACTGAATTGACTTGGCATGGACTCTTTCCTTTAATCTAAACCGTTATAATGTAGATCCACCACAATCGATAATATATATATCTTTTTCTACCACTGATTAATGTGAGAATTTCTAGCTAGGACTGAAGATGGTAACTAGGGGGGTAAATAGGAGCAATACTAATAACGGTTTCACTAAAATCTTTTGTCTCAAGATTACTAGGGTCTTTTCCTCCAATAGCTATGAAGATTAGAGCTTAAGCACCCTTAGAGAAATCCCCAAGAAAAATTAAGTCAAATAGGACTTAACACCTCAAAGTGGTACTACCACCATGTAATATATAGTACTACCATCATGTAGTAGGCGATACTACCTTTCCCTTAGATTAGCACAGGAAATTTAGTTCGAAAGGACCAAAACTACACAACTATTATAAGGAAGGTCCAAATGATTTGAAATTTAAACCAAAATAAGATCACAACCTTAGAAACCTAAAATAATAATAGATCTTGTAAGATCACAAGAAGGTTGGGACCTTTTGGCTCCAAAAGCTTTGTTGTTACAAAACTGGGTTCAAACCACAGAATGAGCCAACTCTTAAACCGAGAATCTAAATCACTTGAAACTTGGCATACACCTTATCTAAGATGTCAAAAATCTATTTTAATTAATGATAAAGAAAATTATTGTCAAAGTTTCAACCATTTTCATTTGAACGAAAGTCGCATCGAAATTGGGAAAAAACAAAAAATGATAAATATGACTTACTCGTGGATAAATAATGGACAAGATGGCTCTTGATGCATTTTCACATGTCACATCAAATAAGAACACCCAAGAAATAGAGGCAAAAATAATTGAATCAAGAAGTCACTTGAGAGGGTCAAATCCAAGCAAAACTGAGCAACTTAATAAACTTACCAAACTTGACATCTAGATGGATGAAAATTGATTTCCGTGATACATATCCATTACTTACTCATCTTTGGCATCAACAAAATCGAAAGGGGGGAGATAAAACATTAAAATCAACCAAATCAAGAGAAATCCACCAAATCAAGAGGGATCCATGAGAGATGAACAAAGTTGATATATTATTACTTGAGGATGAAAATTTTACAGCCACTCTACTTAGAGGATAAGAGAGCACACACAACACTCACACTTCTCCAATCCTAACCCCAGAAGGTTTGGCTTCAAAGAATAAAGCTAAGATAGTTAGATGGTTAACTAGCAAGTATTCATCCTAACCTATTAATAGATAAGTTAATCAGCCCCTTCTAACCCTAATGAATACTATCCATTTAGCACCAATAGAGAAACCTGTTAATCCCACACAACATGTAGATGCACCACTGGTTTGTCACGAGTTAACAAGTCTCTCTCATTTTGGTTTCACTGGATCATGTTTTACTTGGAACAACCAAGCCACATGATGTAACCTGTCACTCGAACCTCCCTTAAATATTTCTAGTTTTTCTTGTAGCATGCTTGAGCTCAACTATCTTACCCAACATTCTTGATCGTTTTGAGCCTCGACTCCACCATAAATATAGTCTTGATTCTCGTCGTTGACTATGGTTGATTCTAATCGACCTTGCATATTCAAAAGCCAAGAAATCTTTTCCGGACACAACTTCTTTACAACTTGGCTCACATTAGTTAAAACATGCTTTATGCATCATTAATGCACTAACCAAACATAATTTAAAACAATCAAAAACCAAATTCTCAAAATCCAAAAATTTCCATAGTTATGCTTCACATAGGATCTAGTGAGTGGTTCTTCATGGCCAGTTCATCCTCATTTTTTGCAACTAGCAATACACCAATCAGCTCAGAGTACTTCTCATACTTTGAGTGATGATACTGCCTTTGCATATTCACGTTTCTAGCATGAAAAGTGGACAACATCTTATCAATCATGTCTTCATTTGTGGTCTCCTTGCCACAGGGTTTTTATGCAAGTGACAATACAATGTAGAGCGGAGTTGTAATCAACCATAGTCTTGTAGTCTTGGAAATGCAAGTTCATCCAGTCGCGCTTTGCCTACAAGAGCAATGCAGACTTATGTTGTTCATAGCGATCCTTCAAGGAGTTCCACAAGACCTTTAGATCTCTCTCAGTCATGTACTCACTCTTCAAGGCTAGGTTAAGGTGATGCCTTAGAGAGTGCAATGCCTGACTCTTTTCAGAAGAAGTAGGCTCAGCAGAAAGTGCAATACCTTTAGATCATCCTTAATAGTTGAGATGAGACCCCTTGCATATAGTATGATTTCAACATCCATAAACCAAGTGACTTGGTTGTTGCCATCTAGGGCAAACTTAGTAAACTCTCTTTTGGCTTTTTGGCAATGTTAGACATATCCTACATGTTCCATGTAATATTCATAAATTAACTGTGAGTAAACAATATTTAAAACATGGTATGTGTGCAAATAGTAAAGACATGGTTCTCTAAGTTTGGTATATAATTTTAATAACTTTCTTAGAATATTCCTAGCATTATCCTTATACTTGAGACCTCATACCCAAGAATGCTCAAGGGCCCGTGCCTAAGAACATGAAACCATGCATCAGGGAAGCATTAAATTATGTATTCTAGCAATTTTTGAATTACCAAAACCCCACAATCAATTCCCCCAAACACACAATGCTAGGAAAAGAAACCACAAAATATGATGTGTTCAAATTCACCAGGGTATACATGAGTGTGCTTTCAGTAGGAATTTTATGAGGCTATGGATTTATTCAATGCCTCCGTCATTCTAGGCGTATGCTAAGGAGGCGCACTCGTGTAGTGTGCATGTGGTGTGCGTACGTGGTGGTGTATGTGCATGCATGTTCTCCTTGTAATCGCAAAATAAATATAGTGTTGATCAGCCCAATCCACCCACACCTCCCTAACTCCCTCGTAGCCCACCCACAAGACCAACTAATTAATGCCAGTTGGTCTAGCCCATCCGGTGCTCCTCAATTCCTCAAACATGCCTATTCTCTCACCTCTTATATCTCAATCTCTTTCTCTCTCTCTGGCTCGACGCAATTGCGTGATCACGTAAACGTAGGTGACAAGTGGTAGCGGCGGGCGCCAGCTTATTGGAGGCTCAGAGCAAGGAAATGGTGCGGCACAACGCCGAGCGGGGCAGGGGCACAACGCTGCAACAGCAGCATGTGGCAGCGGCTAGGAGAGGAGAAGGGAGAGCGGTTGGAGTGCGCACAGACCTCAGATGCACAATGGCGGCCGACGACAGTGTCACGGCGAGCCGATGAGACCAAGAGGGCAGTAGCTACCAGCTACACAGGGCCACATGTGAATCCTAATTCCCACTTCCCAAATCTCCAATTCTCAAACCGGCAAACTTAATTGCCCAAATCAGCAATTTTTTTGTGTTATTTTGAATTTTGATCGGTCAATCTTGTCTGTTCATGAATTATAGATCTTAGAGCCTCAAATTATAAACTTGTTTACAAGCTTCTCAAATTGGTGCTAATTATTTCTATTGCAACTGTTAGTGTTGCGAGAGTATTTTCTTCGATGAATTATGTTAAAAAAACTAATAAGTAGAATGGGATAGCAATACTTGAATGATTGCTCGGTTACATTTATTGAGCGAGAATTTTTTTGTAAGTTAAGGATAATGATATCATATCTCGCTTCCAAGCTCGTTGAGTTAAATTCACTACTACATAAAGTCTAATACTAGACGTCAAATCACAGACGATTTTGTAAAACCATTTGTGATGTACACTATCACAGATGATTTTAATTTGGAGACCGTCTGTGGTGTTTGTGGCGGGAAAAATGAGTATCACAGACGGTTCTTACCGATGAACCGTCTGTGATACTAGAATATCACAGACGGTTTTATATTAAAAATTGTATGTGATAGTTTGTAAGCATAGATGGTTTATAACTAAAAACCGTCTGTGATATTTATATATCAACCATATGTGATTATCACTTTCACAGACGGTTTTTAGTTAAAAATCGTCTGTGATATTTACATCACAGACGGTTCGAAAGTCGTCTGTGATGACCTCGTATTATCACTGACCCATAAATTGGGCGGTTGAAAAACCGCGAGATAACGTTTTGAACCGTCTGTGATGATGATTTCTGCAGTAATGATTGTAATTTCTCTTAATTATTTTGTAATATTTCTAAATTATTTGAGATGTTATCTCTAGTACAAACAATTTGTACTTTAAATATTGCTATTAAAGACTTTTGTGTTTTACATTGAACAATATTTTTGTAACTTTGAATACCCAACCTAGTTAGAAATCCTGGGTCCGCTGCTATATATGTGGCCATGCAAGTTTTCATTCAGGCTGCCTTGGAGTACTGTTCGTCGTCGGCCGGGGGGGCCTGCAATGACGACGTACGGTTGAAATCAAGATGGACACAAGAAGCAGCACGAATACTTTGGAATTTTGGCTGAACAAAGATCGACCACGAACCCATCGCGGCACGCTGCTGCCACGACGACTCTCCAACGGGAACGGCGCAGATTAACGTGCGGTTGAAGCCGCAAACGGCACGAACGCACTGTCCGCACTGTTCTGTAGTCTAGTAACCACAACTAAGTAGGAGTACGTGGTTACTTGGAGAAGCTAGCGGCCAAAACTGAAAATATCACTGATCTCCTGCTGGTGCTACTGCTACTACTAGCTCAAGCATGCACGTGCCCCTCATGTTTCTGCATCCAGCTAGCCGACGAACGAAGCGAGAGCAACGACGAGGGAACCATGCACTCCAATCACCTGGTGCATATCTCCGTATCTCTGTGCACGAGAAACACGCGCATCGATCACTGGATCGATCGGGTGGTAGTGTATCACCGTTCAGGAGGCGTGGGGCTCGCGCGGGAGCATCGTGGAGTGCGTGCGTACGTAGACTAGCTAGGATCCCGCCAAGGGAGAAAAAGTGACCTGGCGATAGATCGACCATGTGACGGACTGACCATGTGGTCTGCATCTACGCAATTTATGGCATCTACAATATCATTTTGACTGGCTCTTGGTTATATATTAAATAGGTAAAATTCTATATAAAGAACAGAGAAGGTAAAAAGATATAATATATTGTCTCTTATGTAAAAGATTATTTAAACCTGCAAACCAACACAAGTAGCGAGAAAGTGTGAGGCAAGTAAGGGTGCCAATAGTATAAAATAGTTAGATGAATGATTAACTGTTAGAGAGATATTATCTAGTACTGTCTTTAGATAAGATGAAAGTCTTACAAACAGACTTAACAGATAAACTATTGTACATACCCTTAGAGTAGCTAGGATTCTGTTTGATCCCTTTGGCGCCTACCTCGATACAGGCCGCTTTTGCCATCCTCACCTCGCATTTCCTTCCATGTTCTATATACACAAACCTATGTAGTTCTAGAACTACTCACTCTGTCCAAGTTTATAGGACATATTTTCTTTTGGCATATAAACTAAGGAGATGGTGAAAATGGCTATATTACCTCTAATTATTATTTCTAAATACTATATTCAATGCATGCATATAGATAATAGTAAATAAAGCTGCATATTTATTAGTGGTACAAAGAGAATATCATACTAATTTTATATTGGAACATGAAATACGTCCTATATTTATGGACAAGACAATTAAAAAATATGACTTATAAACTTAGACGGAGAGAATAGTTCACTGCATTGATTTGGTTGTATTTACTTGACATTCAAAAAGAATAATGGGTGGGTTCTGTTAAACTATGGTTTTTAGTTTAAAATTTTAAATTCTAACTATTCACAAGAGATAGTACGGAGATAGACACTCGCGTATGATTTTGGCCGATATAGATGAATTTGATACATTGTCTACTACAATTATCTTATCTTGAAAATATACACTTTTAAAAACTAGTTACTGTAGCATAAACTAAAAGTCTAAAAGATCCTAGCCGTTAACAAATGGACTTTCCTCTTTTTTTCTCCCGCTAGATGTGGTGCAATCCAGCCTCCATTGCGGTTGATTAATGTTAGATGAGTAAATTTCTGTAGTGAATCAATCATTTTATTTACGCGGCGTTACATGTACAACGGGTGCCTAGTGTTGAGAAACCCCTCGCTGGCGACCAGTCCAAGAGATTTCTCTGCTAAGTACAAGAACGAATCAATCACAAAGCGACAGAATAATAGATTGAACACAGAGAGAGGTAGAGAGAACTCCTGGTCTTTCTTTATTGCTTCAATTCAATGGGGTACAAATCAGCCATATGGCTCTCTATTTATAGGGGAGGGTGAGGTGCCCAATATGGATAGGGACTCGTTTAAACGGAAAGAATCCGTTTAAACGGAAACCCTTATCCCTGGTTTCCTAATACCTAGATCTCTTCATCACTACCCTCCTCTCCACAACCCTAATAATGCACGACTCTTGTCGCATGGGCCACCCTCCTCCTCATGCACGTCCTCTCGCCGTTACCGCCACGCCCTGCTCACTCCTCAGGCTTGATGGCCCTTTGCGCCTCGGGATGGGACACCCTCACGATTCTTTGTTGCCTTGACGCCAAGGTCTCAACGGCTCCCCTTCTCATTCAGGGGACTTGGTGATCGGTGTGATAAGTCCTTCTTATCCTTTTTCGCCAGGCGTCCCCGGTTACTTTGGATTCGAGGGGCCGGAGTTCTCGTCCTTTATTCGAGGCCTTTGGGCGGGATTAGGGATACCTTCAATTTTCTTTGGTATTTCGACCCTCTCCGGTGCATTGCGTGCAGGCACATGCGACTTAGTCACGCTCTTCAGATCACTAAAGTGATCAGGCAGTTGATTTGCTAATGCTTGCAAATCGATGATCTTCTGGACCTCTTTTTGATTTCACTAGTGCGGGTCATGTGCAGGAATTCCCGTGGCTTCTCACGTAATTTTCCGATATTTTTCATCAATGGGTTGATTTCCTCCCCCTAATGTTGGGAAATTATCCTCATCAAAAATGTAGTCAGCGAAGCAGGCAGTATGCAAATCTCCCGACATGGGTTCCAAATACACGATTATGGATGCGATCTCATAACCAACGTATATCCCGATCTTACGGAGAGGACCCATTGCGATTCATTGTGGAGGGTATAGGTACATAAACCTTGCATCCAAACCTCACGAGATGAGAAATTTTCGGTGGTGACCCTTGCGCTAGTTGCATAGGTGAATGGATGTTGTAGGCGAAGGTCGAAAGTTGATGAGATTCGCGCATGTAGGACGCCATGTCCCCAACATGTAGGCGGCAAATTACAATTCTCCAAAGGAGTCGGCAATAAATTTAATTCTCTTGATTAAAGCCTCGCCAAACCGTTACAGGTATGGACATGCGGTACCGAATGCTCAATCGCAATCCCCATTGCCATGCAATAATCATCAAATGCCTTTGAAGTAAATTCTCGGCATTGTCCATTCGATGGACTTGATGCGATGATCGAACACATTTCGATGCAAATGATCTGCAAGATCAATTTGGCGAAGCATGGTTTCTTGTGGATAATAAACCCACATATGACCATTTTGAGCAAGCATCAATGAGCACCATGAAATAACTAAATGGCCACGAGATAGGTGAATAGGACCGCAAATGTCTCTGGGATGCGTTCGGGAATGCGGGGACTTCATCCTTCACTTTCAGTGGAGGGTCTAATAATTAATTTCCGGTGGCACATGCGGGGCACACAAAATCTTGAGGATTCGGAAAATTCTTCACATTAATATTATGCCCGTGAGAATTGTTAATTATATTCCTCATCATCCTAAGACCTGGGTGGCCTAATCTGTCATGCCAGAGACAGAATAGTTCAGAGCTTCTAAATACTGTCTTCAGAATAGTGTACGCTGCAGGCGCCTTAATGTTGGTATAATATAGCCCGTTTCTAGTGAAGAAAGTTTTCTAATACCCTTTTGCCATTCTCTTAGCCGTGATGAGTAGATTGTTGGAATAGTCCCACATTGGTTGTGGAAGGGCAAGGGACCTAGTTTAAAAGTGGTGGAGTCCCTCATCTCATTGGCTAGCTTTTAGGGTGAGAAGGCCCTTACGATCCAA